>JBBPBX010009015.1:0-61066 GCA_038048925.1 Garcialebias charrua | reverse complement strand
GTCAGAGCCCAGGATCACCCGTCAGCAGTTGCGGTAAGACCCAAATACAACGCCACAGACAGAGTCAAAAGACTATTAGACAAAAACACCGTAGAATTAGTCAAAAAAGGGGTCCAAGGTATAGAGCAATTGAAACCAATTCCTAGCTAAGTTGAAACCAGAAACCGGATTATGGCCAGTGAACCAAGCAGCATGCTCCCCTACATTAGAATGGCCACTATATACGGGGGAGTTATCCTACGAAGGACAAGCACAGGGCTCTGGGCAGGAAGGGCCCTGAACACATTGGAATATGCCAAAAAAGGATACCTGTCAACGGAGAAGGAAGTTATAAAGTGGAGTGCACTGTATAATCAGTGTGCGATTTGCGCAAAGGCTACTGGTTTGCCTCTAAAATTTGGAGGCCCGGGGAAGAAAAAGCCCCTCAGGCCTAAATCAAACAGATTTGATGTTGAACACTTAAAAATAAAACCAGTAAAAGTAATGAACGCATTTATCTGCGGAGAGTGCAGAATTGCTGTTTTGCCTCGAATGATCATTATCACTCAATGGGATATGAGTGGAAAAGGCCCAAAGGACTGTACCTGTGAATGGGATGGAACAGACGTGAAATACTGTGGAGATTGCCAAGCTGAGATGTTACGAGCTCGGCTGTTGCACTCTGAGAAAGCAATGGGTTGGCAGACAAGGAAATGCTGCGACCCACTCAAATCCTTTAAAACACAGGTTGATGAAGGAAAGTCTGAGGCCCCGAGGCAAGCCCCGACCCTACTGAAGTATGACCGGGGACCAAATGCAAGCCCTTCGGCTCCACCTCTGTACCCGGGGATAGGAGGACCCAGTGGGGAAGAACAAACTGACTCAAAAGAAAGAAATTGGAACCCTCGAGACCTACTCGAACAGTCAGTACAACAGTCCTGGCCCTATAGCCCTATGATGGGGAGAGTAAAAAACGCCCCTATTGGCACAACCCAATTCCCATTAGTTTTTAGAGTATTTCGGGACCCATCAGAAACAGAAGGAATAGAAACAAACCAGCTCCCCGATGAGATAAACGAAGAAGCTCAAAAAGGAGGTTGGAAAGGTCCCTGGGAATTGGCAACATGGGCCCAGCTGATTGCAGAAGTAATCTTGAACCAGAGTCTCCCCCTAGTAGACCTGCCTGAAGTCCCTCGGGAAGCAGGGGCCAGAAACACAAATTTGTACTATACTACCACCAGCTTAGATGCGTGGACAGTACATGGGGCAAGACCCAAGCAGAAAACCGCTGAGTATTTAGTCACCCCGGAAGCCTGGGAGAGGCACGGAGTGTTGCAGATTCCCGGAACAGCGGCGCAACGGGTAAACACACCCATAAGGCCAGACTCCACCCAGAGGGTTAGAATTTCCGTGCAGATGATCCTTGCACCATATCTGGGTGTGTACTCAGTCGGAGCCACAGTTCAGCCGATCGAGGACAGCAAAGACGAAGTAGGAAAGCCTCGATCAAACAAAGCAGGAAAGAAACAAAGTGGATTTAAAGCTTGGGCCAGCAGGACGTTCCATCAAAAATGGAAGAAAGCGGACAAGTAAACTCCAATCAGAGGGTCGCTAGAGTCATCAATGGATCTCATCGCAACGACAGAAAAGGTAGAGAAATATGGAAGCGAAGAAAAATTATAAGATGCCCTAGTATAATTTGGAAAGGAAAAGCTAATCTAAAGTCAGTTGGAACGGCGGGTTCATGTTGGTACCGGAACTACCCGAACGCGTGTGCGCCTTATGGGCCAGGCGAGATAGATTTTCTCCCCAGAACAAAAAAGCAACCACGTGAGGAAGTGGTAAATGTGTTGTTCCAAAGGGCCAGAATTGGGCCCTATGTTCCAGCCCTAATTGTCCACGGTAAACTGGTAAAACTAGACCGGCCGAGAAAAGACTTCTCCATCCAATACAATGGGTCATCAAACTATTATAATTCCTGTGTAAGGACATACAGGGAATCAGACCTCACCCAGGCAAAAGACAGGCCTCTTGGGTTAGTCTGGATAAGTGATTTCACTGAACTCCCATATAACCCAAGCCCAATGGGGACACCCTGGATTTTTAACGCGGTCCAGATGATAGTACAGGGACTCCAGGTTAAAATCAAATGGGGCCCAAACTATGCAGAACCCCATCAAACAGAATACTGTGAAATTTCTGTGGGGGATCATATCATCTGGGCTACGAGTCCAACTTTGCGGATAGGAATCCACGAGAGGGAGTGGGATCCAGAGAAAGTGGTGGTTGAAAACACTAGACTACCCGTGCGAATGCTGTACGACCGAATCCATGCCCCTTCCCATAGCTGGGAAAATTATCCCTTAAGGCTGGCTTACAGGATAAAGATATCCTACAGAGGGCATCCATTAGTCTGTATAACGACACAATTGATCGAAATGGGCAAAGATTATGATAGATATGCGGCCGAAATGAGAGAAAAGGCCATAGATCAGATATTATATATATGGGAACATTTCGAAGCCTCTGCCCGCAATGATGCACCCTTTGGCCAGTTGCAAGGCCCCCAATTTGAACCTCCATGCTGGGGAGTCTCTCAATGGAAATGGGTGTGGCGGGGGTTGAACCCAGACTTGCATCACCCCTCGCCCCTTTGTGTGGAGCTCTATAAAGAGAGGGTGATGAGAAACGAAAGAGGAGAAACACCACCTAAACCCCCGAAGCGCACGATCAGCCCAGAGAGACGACATCGGATCCTAGCATGTCTGGACCCGATCTTTCCACCAGGTTTGTGATGGATGAGGACATTATAGACTCGAAGACAATAGATGAAGATACTGAGAACATTTTGGTTCAATTTGAAAGAGATGGTCCAAAAATACCAGCTCTGAAAATAACAGGAAATGATAAAATAGTTTGGCTCAACAAACCTAAACTCGACATCTCTCTATGGACAGACTGCACCAAGAATTACTTTTATTCAAACACCAAATATTTTAAAAAGACTAATTTAAATGACCCTCAAAAAGAATATCACTTGAGACCAGCACACCTGCCCCGATATGAGAATGGTCCTAAACCTTGCCCGCCAACCTCACCATGGATATTCAACGTAGTTTACCTGACCGTAGCAGGAATAAGTATCAAATTAAGATGGGGACCTAATTATCGGGAAACATATCAAAGTCGATTCTTTGAAATCTCTGTGGGAGGCATGGTGATATGGACCACAAGCCCCGCCATGGTGAAAACCATCCAAGGAATGGTGAGTAACCCAGAGCGCTATATCATCGAGAATCAACACCTGCCTATAAGAGTGCTAAGAGACCGTATGAACACCCCCTACCGACGTTGGCACAGGCCATGGGCAAGAGAAGGGTACGTGATGCATGTGTTGTATCAAGACCAACCATTAATGGTTCTAATAGAATCTGTGACCCCAGGGGGTGCCAGAGGAGATCAGTATTTCATAGCTCATTATAAGAAACAACTGAAATACACTCAAGGAGCCAGTTTCCCCCAGAAATGGCGCTGGGAAGGACGCCAGCCTAAACTTGGTGAATGGCTGGTGATTCAATGGAAGTGGGTGTGGAAAGGACTGCAACCTGGATTGCCACACCCCTCTCCACTTTATCTAGAGCTCCTTAAAGACCGAGTGACCACAACTCACAGGCGCTCGAGAAGGAGACACAGGCCCAAGAGAAACAAAGGCTCCAAAGGCAATCCTCTCAAACATGATTCCCCTGAACAGAAGGCTGAATAGTAAGGATTCAAGCAGCGATGATTCAGATAGCGATGAAGATCCACACATTTATGAAAATGACTCACACATCTACGAGGACCTAGCGACCCCTGACCGACCTAAGGACTGTTCATGGATTACGAGAATGGATAAAGCGACTTGTCTACGAATCCTGCTGCGGGTATTCGTAGTGTTAATAGGCTTAATAATGTTGTTGGTTATTTTGTATCAAGCCGGAATCAGACCATGGAGCCTAACGCATGTGAAAGTCTCCCATGGGAGATCTAAGTATGCAAACATGACCTGCTGGGACATCACACAAAAGAACATCTTCATGCCATGGAATCAAAGTGAGAACATTCAGAATCAGACTTTTGCTTGGAACCGAGTGAGAAAAGCAGGCTACCGAGCCTGGAGGAAAAAGCTGAACAACATGCCTGAATGGTATACAGCTGTTGATGCTGAAAATCTGACCGGAGTGGCATGGACTATCACTGACCTGCTGGTTGTGAAAGACGGAATTGTTGTATGGACAGCAATCTTGGAACAAGAGGTTAGAAGAGAAATGAGATGTAACTGGATCCAACCAGATAGGCAATCACCCGAGATACAGTGTGATCGCGCCTGTCGCCCATTACCGGGGATGTTACGTCAAGGTTATTGGGATACAGAAGTAACTCATCCCGCTCCCCCCAGAGAACAGAAGGACAGTTGTGAAGCAATACTCCCTCGTTCGGAGTTTTGGGGCAACCTACACCTGACCTGTAACAAAAACCCTCCTCTCATCAGGAAAAACCACACTGAAGGAAATCGCAACTTAACCACAGCCAAAACTATCCACACGGTGAGACACAAGAAGGTGTTTAAACCAAATGGGACCGCACCAAGACACAAAGTACGACCAACTGGAACGGTTCCTCCGTGGAGGACACCGCCACCGCCCCGAGTAGAACATGGGTATAACGGCTTGTCACCCGTGCTAGAGTGGGGGACTCGCCTCTCCGAAGAAGAGCTGAAGAAGGAAGCAGAGGCTCACTCAAAATATTGCTATAATAACAAATTCAACAGGTTAGATCCCTGTCACTGGAACGTATATAGTGAATGTAAAACTCAAAATTATTTACCAATAACACCAGTTTGGAATGAGAAACATTATTATTGGAATTGGGCCGCTATATTTCACCCTGCTAATGCGTGGCATGAGAATTGGTTAAATACGACCTTACCATGGGTCTGGATAACCCCTAAGGTACAACATTTTGAAGGTGACTTTCCAGAAGGCCAGACTAGATTTCATATGGGCTTAATGGGGCCATACACTTCTGACATGTTTGTACAGAAATTGCCTAGACCAGATGAGCTCCTCAAAGCACCAAAAGGTGATTTTGATAAAATTGACAAGTGTGTAGTTGAACGGATTTTCCTTAGCCTTAATAATTCAGTGTGGGAAAGTAATGGAGCATCCCCTAGATGCAGGCTGTGGGAAACTGAGGTAGCTGTTATGTCCACATGGCGGTACGACTGTACCGCTCTGCGCAAGGCACAGACAGTTAAAATACTACTCCAGGCCTGGCACGAATACCATAAGCGGGATAAGGCACGAACCTGGTGGGGATTTCAGGAAGAAGAAATGAAAGAATGGGTAGTCCCGTGTTTGTATCAGTCAAATAATTATTGGATAAAATATCAGTTCTTAGCCACTGTGTATTCCAAAGAGCAAGATATATGGGCGACTGCTATATATCGCCCAGACAGATATGTTAGTCCTAGGCCATGGAAAATGATCTGTAATGAAAAACAGACCGTATGTGTGATCAGTTTGGCTCGAAGGCCCTGTTATGAGCTACCCGGATGGGAAGGCTATTGTGATTCTTATTATGACGGAGAATACTCGACCCACGAACCTGAAGTAGTATGGAAAAAATATGGTCAAAACTGGAGAAGGTCAATGCCTGACAATCGTTGCACTAATAGAATATTGGGACACAAACTAATGACCAGGAAACATCTCCAAGGGGTAATAATCCCATTTGTTTCGGACTCCATGATTGCCCTAGCCGAAGGCCATGCCGCAAGGCGCCGCATGTGTCTCGGAGATGAGATTCAAGGGTATGAGTGGGTAGGACCGAATCAGATCTTTTCCAATCTGACTTGTCAGTATCCAGAAGAAAGCTGGAAAGAATGTGGAGATAAAGAGAATCTGCATAATTGTGCCTGGTACGAAACTGTTAGTTACACCGTAGGCCGTAAGGTTAAAGAGGCCATACATGGTGTGGGAGAAGTGATCAAAGAAGGCGGAGATATAGTTGAAGGATGGATGCTTGAACTGTTCCTTCAGATCTGGCCTTATTTGGCGAGCCTAGTTGGTTTGATAGTTGTTGCCTTATTAGGGCGTGTGGTCTTACAAGAGTGTCTAAAAGTCATGGCCCGCAAAGGGGGGAGGAGCCTTAGGCCACTCCCACCAGAACCGGGCGCTGGCTCAGAATAAAAGGCCGGAGCTACCAGGAAACAGTCACTCTTCAGCCCTGAAGCAGCAGAGAGCGGTACCCAAGAAAACTAACATCCAGAGCAATTGAGAACTAACAAATAACCAGCTATCCAACAAAGAGCACTAGGGAACGGAATGCAGACACCACCTTGTGCCTTGGCCACGGTAATTATATACTTTTATTGGATAAACGCTTTTACAACTTCAGATAAGATAGTTGTGACAACTAAAAACGGAGACATTATTCTCTGCCACTGTGAAGAACAGGTTTATGAGTTAAAGAAAATTGAAGAGCTTAAAGAAACACCTTGTGGAGAAAAGTGTAAAACTCAGGTTGTAAAAGGCAAAGGTAAAGACAGAAGACTTAATGTTACATATAGAGAGTACGGATATTCAAACGCTTCTGGAATAGTGTTGCCTGGCTACTGTGATTGGAAAACCAAAATAACATCCCAACAAAGGGAACAGCTAGAAGAGTGGGAGAGACATATCACTCAACAATATTGTGGGATTTTAAGAAGAAAAACCCATATCACATATTATTGGTTTAGGAAAATCTCAATCTGAATCATGACCACCGAAGAAAGCCAGGCAACTGCTAGTCCTCCAGAAGTGAGCACATTTGATTGGGAGTCCGGTACAACTGCAGTTCCCGGAACAAAGCTTTGGCCTCTGTGCCCTGCTTATTTTAAAGGAAGCTCAGTTGAATATTTTCTGATTATGATGGCATGGATGTGCTACTGCCATACCGGGGAGTGGGGCAGGGGAAGATTAATGCGAATACCTGTGGCCCTACAGGCTTACGCTAAAATGGTTGTGACCCATGTGATACTCAAGAGAGCTGAAATTATGCCACATTTGTTTGTCGTCTACTTGCTGGGAAGAGTGAACCCTTCCTTTCGACAGGGTGTAGTTCTCGCAGCTTGGTTGATGGTAGATACAGTTGTGGTGGCCCTTGAGTGTGCAGCGGGACTCACCCCCCTGCTCATCCCCCGCACCAACTGTGGAAACACGGCTGGTAGGATTGTAACGGTAGTAATGGAAGCCACCATAGCCATGACAGTGGTGGCACACCTGCTCTATCAGACTATATCCCTACGACCCCAGAATAGATACCGTTGGTCCCTAAAGTTGGCTGTTTTGATTGGATGGGGCCTGGTGTGGGGAGTCTGTTCAGTGCTTTACTGGATCAGTTTCTGCACCACGGTGCCTATCGTGGCCTGGATGATGACTTATGGGGCCATCTTTCAGCTCACTCGTAGACCGCTCCCTGCTGAACCAGAGGCAAGCGGAGATCGTGGAATCTCCGTAGACCGAGATATCTGACTTCCTGGCAAATATAACCACCTAATCAATATAACCAACATTGCTTGAAATCCCTGCTCACGCTTTTTATTTTTTAAATTTAAATTTTTAATTTTTATTCTTTATTTTTTCATTTTACTTTTATTTTGTTTCATCATTATTACTGTTATCTCTTTTGTTATTTTTATAATGAAACAGAATTAACTTAGCCTCATCTCTTTAAGAAATACTCAATGGTAAACGCCGACGGCGCAAGGCTCATGACGGCTCAAGGCCCATAAGACCCCAAGGCCCGGCACACGTAGTTGAGTGTTTTAAGAGGCGATGAGGACTAAGAGTGTTGCTATTAGAGAATCTGGTCTGTCACCTCCCTTATTGCTGTTGCAGGAGCCTGATGTATCCTGCGGGTTCTGTCGCCGTGGATTGACAGACACCAAATACCTTTGGGCTGTTGGGTCGTTCTGGTGGTGCCACAGATGTCATTCCAATGTGGTGGCTACGGCTGTAGTGAACGGAATCCTGGTCCTGGATGAACCAGACAGCCTACCCAAGGTGCCAGTAGAGGTGTGCGTGACCACTGAGAGCACCTGTAAAGTCATCTGGACCTCGGCGCTGAGGGTTGCACCCTATCTGGCGATAGGGGCAATTCCAACAGGCGCCACATACCACCCGGTGGTAGCCAAGACGTGGGAACATCTTGACAATGGAACCAGGTTCGTGGCCATTCATCTGTACACCGGGTTGGCGTTGGTCCATGGCCCAGCCTTTGAGGTCACACAAGACCCACCAGAACCGGTGCCAAAGGGGGTGTCTGCCTCGTTGGACACAGGCATGGGAGCCAACCCTTCTTTGGCCCCAATACATGAGGTAACTGTAATCCAAGGCCAAGCCGCAAGTTCACAAGAGTTCAACTTGGCCCCATCTCTGGTGGTGGTGACTCCATATCAGAGCCCAACAGCAACTCCCTTCCGTCCTGAATCCCCTGAGGCTCAATCTGAAACCGAGCCTATGGATGTGGCTTCCCCTAACCAACCGATCCTTGTTCGTGAGTGCCCAGAGTGCCCAGAAATGTGAGCATTGGAGTCACTGAACCGCTTCCTGGAACACTTTGGGAGCAGTGAAATGGGTCCATCGAGCTCCACTGGGTCCATAGACACTAGGCATGTAACGGTTGTAGTTGGTGTACCGAACCGAAAAGGTACGGAGGTGGACCGAACCGAACGTGCTGTACCGAAACGGTTATTTTTTCACTCATTGAATGTTAATATGTGCGCCGCGGAACAAAATTTCCTGGGCGCGTTTCAGCACGGAGCTATTATCTCGCAGCACGCGCAGCATTAGCCGTTAGCTTCTCGCTGCGGTTTCCTGTTTGTTAACGTTATGGTTTTCTTGTTAAAAGACGAGCGCACAAAGCTGTGTGTGTGGACGTTTTTTCATGAAGACTGGATCTGCAGCAGCAACACGTCTAACGTGAACGCGCTGGAAACTACGTCATCAGAACGTGAACGAGCTGTTACAAAGTACGCTAACCACACAGCTGCATTTAAACAACTTCTACAAAGTGCGCTAACAACACAGCTGCATTTAAACAACTTCATCAGGTAATTTAGATGGGTCCAGATCAATAACACAAACTGTATGAGTTTTTAAAGCTCTGAATCTAAGTCTGAAAGTTTTTAATGCACAGTTGATCCTTGCTATGAGACATCCATCACGTCAACACTTAAGTCAAAAAGTTCAGCTCTTTATGAAAAAACTAAAACTGATGGTCAACAAGTCCTGGAGCTGATTTAAACCCTGCCCTGATGATGAGTGAGATATTCAACCGTTCAAGAGGTATTGTTATTTTATTATAATTATTATTTATAATTTATTATTATTTAAAATTATAATCTTATTAACTTATTTTTTTACCTCTGTGTTTTATTTCCAGTATTTCCAGTTACAGAGGTAGCTGCTCTCCTTCCACTTCAGGGAAATCCACCAGAGATCACCTGCTGCAGCTAAGAAGTGTGTGATGACTGAATTGAACTCTGGAACTGTTCCAGGACCAGTCCCACCAAGAAGAGGTTGTGAGTAATGAGGACAAATACAGCCACACTGGTGCTACTGGACAAAAACTTTATTAGTTAAGATTGTAAACAGTCTGTTGCTGCTTATTGTTCTGGTTCTGACTGTTATTGTATTCATTAAGATTTTTATTATTTTTAATATAATTTATTTATTGTAGAGTGCTGTTTATTTAAAATATCATCCAAATGGGTCACTTTTATTTATTACTACAATACAATACAAACATATTTTTGGCATATTTTCAAAATAAACATTTTGTAAGTCTTTATTTTGTCTTTTTTTTTTGTACCGAAAATAAACCGAAAATAAACCGAACCGAGCCCTCCTTGTAATTGAACCGAACCGAAATGTGATTTTAGCGTACCGTTACACCCCTAATAGACACTGATTCCTTTGACCCAACCAGTCCTGAAGGGTCAATTCCCCCTAACGTGTTGTTAATGGAGGGATTCAACTTAGGCCCACATTCCCCTGATGAATCAGCCACAGCCATCCAAGCGCTGCAAGAACAACCACAACAAGTGCCAGATGCTTCTGAATATATGCCATCAGATGACGGATGGTCTGGAATCGAACCAATCACTCCTGTGGGGTCTCCCATGATTGATGATAGCTCAGACCCTATGTTCACTGTGACCATTCTCCCCTCGCCTGTGCAGAGCCCAGCTCAGGTTCCAGTGGAGGATCAAGAGGGAGTCCGTGCATCAGGACCCGAACGAATCGCTACACCCTCGGTGGAGGAGCCAGAAGGAGACTACGAGCTGCAGGTGTTGGATTCCTGGGATGCAGCTGAAGATGAGATTTGCAACATGGGACCAGGCGACATAGAGGATCCTGAAACTGATCCAGAGTCTCAGAGTGACCTCGATTATGATGAAGACGATGATGTGCTGACCGGGGATGCGATTGACGAAAACAAGGACTGGCTTAAGGTTCAATGAAATGGTTGTAGGTTTTTGACTCCAAAGAGAGGGTGTCGAGAAGAGTGAGTTTATTATGGACTCAAAAACCAACAACAATTAATTAATACAGGAAAACTCATGAAATATAAAGCCAAAATATATTAATGACAGTCATAGAGGCAGAAACATGTAAGGGCTTGTCTGGACTTGTCCGGACTTGTCTATTATGCAACTTCAGTTATCTCATCTGTTCAGAAGGGGAGCGCGAACAGAGTTCTGCAGAAGCGCACCGCTTAGACACACACACACTCACACGAACACACACCTACAGACGCACACTCACACACAAACATGCGGAGAAGTGCAGAATGAGGACTGCAAAAGGAGCAGAAAAGAATAATTGTTTTAAACCTTAGAAAAGCCTATAAAATCTGAATAATAGAAACTGTAGTCATAAAGTTAAGGTAAATAAGAGAAGTTAACTGAGTCTCAAAGTTTAACAGTTAAGAGTTGTGAAAGGCATGAAGAAAGTCACTTCCTAAAAGCAAGCAGCCACATTCTCTAAATCATACACGAACATTTTAACAGGAGCAGAGAGCAGGAGGGAGAAGAACATGAGGCAAAAAGACTTGTTCTAACTTTAATATGGTTTTATCTGAACCTGGTTTAACTTTGATGGGTTTTAATAAGTAACTTGTTCTAATCAATACAAGAAAGAGATATATGATTTTTACCGATAATCATGGTAAATGTGTTTTAACTAATATAATCAAGTGTGATGTGTTTTACTTAATATAATCAAGTGAGATATGGTTCTAACCAATATAATCATTTAATGTGACTTTATTATGATAGAGAGTTAATCATTTTTATGATAGCAATTGTAATGATGTGTTACTATGGTTTCAAAGATGATGATGTGTTACTATGTTTCAAAGATGGTTTTGAGACAAAAGTGATCTCTTGCAAAACACACATGTTGAAAAGTATAACTTGCAAACACTTTACTGGAAAAAGTGATGTAACTAACTGACCGGAGTTGTGTCAAAACCCAGACCCTGATGAATCATTCAGCCTCGAGCACAAAGAGCAAATTCATTACCTAATAAGGGATCATGTAGCTTCAAGCAGAGATTGCAAGAATAGAACAGATCTGCAGCTTTGCCCAGATACTGACAAGGCAAGCAGACTTAGCCAATGACAGACTAGCTATCCCCCTCCTCCTAGGGAGAAGGCGGGACTAAAGATTTATACTTAACCGCCCTGTTGCGGCAGGACGAGGCAGTCCAGCTGTCAGGCTGTCCAAAGTTGTCATGATGCCGGTCGAGGAGCTGTACATCAGACATCGAGTAACTGGAGCTGACCTGCTCCACTGAAGACCCTAGGCGTGGTTCAGATCGACTCCGTGCTGACAGGAGGAAGCAAGCGTCCTGGGGAGAGACTTCTTTTCTTTCATTTTTAAGCTTTGAGGAAAGACTGGACAGTTTTTACCCAGACAGCCAGGACGAAGCAAAACTTGTTTCTTCAGATCAGACCAGCAGGGAGTCAGAGGTGAGTCTCAGTCCTCAGGGACTGAAGGCGACTGCTTCAGGTATTCCCTCTCGGTCCCCGAGGGACTTTGAGGAATGAAAAGGGATGACTGCAAGACACCTTACTGAATCCTGGCTTCAGCTAGATTTAAATCAAATCAAATTAAAAGCGGATAGAGCGGAAGCAAATAGACAATTCAATTATTCTAGAAAATCAATTGCTCGAGGTTGTTTGATAATACTGAAGGCTCTGGGGAGATACATCTACTGGGTAAGATCTTACGTAAAACTCTAATCCCTGATCCTTAAGGTCAGGAGAGATGTGTGATTGCAAAAGACCACTCTAACTCTGATTCTTAAAATCAGATGAGATGGAAATGTGAGAGTGTACTCTAAACTCTAGCTCATAAAGCTGGATGAGGAATTTTCGTATGATCAAGCGCTCTAATTCTGGTCCATAAGACTGGATGGGTATGGGAAGTGTTAACTGTGTGACATCAATGAGATGACCCTCCGAGTCTCTCCAGCCTGGACTCCAGAAAAGAACCTCCTCAAGGACTCTATGCAGATCGAGCAACTTAACATCGAGTCTAAAGATTGTTTGGTGATTTAATACTTTTATTTTACATATAATCATACTAATTAATTGTACTGTTATGCTGTAAACGCTGATCCTTCCCTGCAAAATAATTGATTAAAATCAACAAAACGTAAAATTCTTGACTTTTATTCATCATCCACTTGTTCATGGAAATGTAAGTTTGGTTCACAAAGATAACATCAAATATGAGGAGGTTTTGAAAGGTTAAGCATTAGCACCTAAAGTTATATTAAAACAACACCCCAGGGTCCAACCTTCTGGATCCTAAAACTTTCTGGGTCAGTAACAATAGCCAGCTTGAACAAAGGGGAAGCTTCCGTTAACACGAGTTGCCTTGTGCTAACCTCTCCGGTCCCCAGCAGCTAAGGTGGAGAGAGGCACCGGGTGTAAAAAGGGGGTGTGACTCGCGGACGCTAGGAAGTGAATTTGCCCAGATGAATTCCCCTATTACCAGCCTTTAGTCGGAACAGTCCCACATAGTTACAGGTAATACCCAAGCTCCGGGAACAGTTCAATAGACCCTGTTAGCAGGTAGGCTGCAGTGAGGGCTTGTCACGCACCTTGTGATTACCTTGCTGATCTAGGAAAGCAAACAGATGCTTTAAATGTTTTTTTTTAATAACTGCCATTGTTTTTTTTGTGTTGTTAAGCTTTTTGGTAACAACTGCTGTTTTTAAATGTGCTTTATAAATAAATTTGACTTGACTTTTCCTCCCCTTCAGGTTTACTCACCTGAATGAGGACGAACAATGGAGCTCAAGATTAGCAACTCTTAATCGTCCCTCTGCTCCACTTTTTTCAATTGATGAAGAGACAGAATAAAACAAGAGCCAGTTTCATGGCTGCTAAATCACATAATCACATTTGCTTTGTCCGGTGCGGGCGCTAAAATGTTATGTGGCTTGCACTGCTGCAATGCGTAAATCTGATAAGCTTTTTGCCCTTTTCTGAGGTCAATCTCAGGGTCACCCTTTGACCTCTCAGCAGTTGTCGCATTGGTTATGTGAGGCTTTTTCTCAGGCCTACAGCCCCTCTGGCCTCCAGCCTCCTGAAGGAATAAAAGCTTATTCTATGAGAGGAATCTCAGCTTCCACGGCCCTGCACAGAGGCGTTCTGTGCAGGACATTTGCTCTGCGGCCTCTTGGTCATCAGCAACTCCCTTCAACCATTTTTATTTACAAGATGTTTCCCGCTCTTCTGACGCATTCTGTTCTCAGAGTTGTAGTAGAGTGATTGTTTGTTCATTATCAATAAACTTATTGATTAAATGATATAGTTGTATCTGTCTTTATTTGATGGGTTATTTTGGTTCAGATGTTCCTTCAGTTAGAAGTAATTCTTTTGGAGTTGTTTTGATCCTGATTATGAATAAGCAGTTATTAGCCTGCCATCAGATAATGAGGGTTGTTCACCTGCTATTATATGCACCTTCGGTCTCAATTGACGGTGCTTTTTTTGTGCTTATTGAGGTGTTGGCGGTTGCCAGAGTGTGTATGGTTTCCAATCAGACCCAGTGAGGCATGGACCATATCCTGCTCCCCCTTTAAACCCAATAGGTGTAACTTTAAAGGGCGGAGCTTACACAAAATAGAATAATGGTTACGTATTGTAACCCCAGATTCTATGAGTGTAAGCATAGCCCTTTAAAATTGGGCCTCACTGGCTCTCAAATGGCAGAAGAATAAAAAATATTGCCTTTGGGAGCAGAAGTACGGTCCACGGGCGCTATTTTAGTGGACCAAGGGCGGGGCCCACAGCAGGTGTGCGTGGACTAGAAGTCTTCAGTGTTGGCACGAAGCACGAGGGATAAAACCCAATAGGTGTAGCTTTAAAGGGCTACGCTTACACTCATAGAATCTGGGGTTACAATACGTTGTGGTGGACCACTAGGGGGCTCTACTCACACCCAGTGGACCGAATGTGTTACAGGATGCTTTTATTGTGAAAAGTCCAGAGGACCGGATGTTGTGTGGTATATAAGCCGGTGTTGGGCGGTTTTCCCGCCAGTTTAAAGTAGGAGTTGAATAAAGTGAAGACCTGCGTTCCGTCTCCTGTGTCGTCTCTTCACCTCCTCCTACACTGGTGACCCTCGTGAGCTGAATATGTCGACGACGACGAGTGAAGCTACAGCCAACGCTCTTCAGCGGTCCGCTGCTTTGGAACCTCCACAGGCCGCCTCGCTCGCTTTTGCGGTGGCCACTAGGATCCCGGACTTCTGGCTGCACGCCGCTCCGGCATGGTTCGCTCACGTCGAATCACAGTTCGCCCTTCGCGGGATTTCTGCAGACGACACAAAGTACCATCATGTGGTCGCCTCGCTGGATCCACTGTCGGCCCAGCGGGTAATGAGCCTGCTCCAGGCCCCCCCTACAGAAGGAAAATACATCGCACTTAAGGAGCTTCTTCTGCGGCGTTACTCACTTTCAGACGCGGAGCGCGCTGAGAAACTGTTTTCCCTCCCCGGCTTGGGGGACGGCACAGCTCTGGAGCTCATGGAAGGCATGTTGGCTTTGCGGGGAGCAGGCGACTGCGAGTTTCTTTTCCGCCAACTTTTCCTCCGCCAGCTTCCAGCTCAAGTGCGAAACGTCCTGGCCAGCTCCCATTTTCTGCAAGTGAAGGATTACCGCGCGCTGGCTGAAGAAGCCGACCGCATGCTTCCAACGGCGGGGACCTTCGCGATCCAGGCGGCGGTCCCCGGATCTCCAGCAGCGCCCGACCGTCAAGCAACACCCTCAGCGCCGGACGAGCCATCGGTGGTAGCAGGAGTCGCCGCGCGCAGGCGGACAGGAGCAACACTGTGCTTCTACCACCAGCGCTTTGGCGCCAAAGCACGACGATGCCTCCCACCGTGCAGCTTCAAGCCGCAGGGAAACGACAACGCCAGTGCCCGCTAGCAGTCGCGGCCGTTGGCGACAAGGAAAGGCTGCTTTTCATCGAAGACTCGAGGTCGGGGAGGCGGTTCCTGGTGGACTCTGGTTCGCAGAAGAGCCTCGTGCCCCCGGCTGGCTCCGACAGGTTGGCTGAAGGCTGCGGGCCGTAGCTAACCGCCAGAGGTGGGCGCAGACCGCTAGGGAGCGCTAAAGAGCTAATCCGCTTACAGTGGACCTAAACTTTTTGTCAGCGTTTTTGTGGATTGACTAACTTTTATAATTCATAAGCGGTTTTGTGCTATTTTTATTTACAATGCAATACCGCTAATAACTAATTATCTATCAGTAAAAACGAAATAACGTATTTACGAGCTCGGACGACAGCGCCGGATGTGGTCCGTCACTAAAAAGCGTCCCCCTCAGTCTCTTGGTGTGTGCTCTCTCTATAGCAGTTAGCAGCCAGTGTGTTACTCTGCAGCCTTATTGCTTGTTTTTGAAGAGTCAGACGAAGAGTTTTTAACATGGAGGGTGAACTTGTGGATGTTTCTCAGCGGCCTACGCGACGCGTCTGGATTTTAAAAAGTATTTCGCATTTGCCCTCTTCAAAATGGCGGCCGCGACAGCCACAGAAGATAAGGACTTTCCATGAAAACACGGTAAAAACAATTATTTCTTTGCTGAGAAAAATATACTTCTTAGCTGACTTTACAGCACAAGGTTTTTCTGAGCTTAACCGGTTCAAATGGTCAAATCTGCTGGTTTAAAAAAAATATTTTGCCATTTGCGGCCGCCATTTTGAAGAGGGCAAATGCGAAATATTTTTTTAAATCCAACAGATTTGACCATTTGAACCGGTTAAGCTCAGAAAAACCTTGTGCTATAAAGTCACTGCTTTGTTTTGTTTTGTTTTTTTGAATGTCCAGAGGACCAGACTTAGCTTTTTTAGATCATTCTCATTTCCTGGCCGAATAGAATATATGTACGTAAAGTATTAAATAAATCCTTTGATTTTTGTAATTTCATCCTTTTAGGATCATTTTATTTACTTTTCATTAAATCTGTTGACTGCCTATAGAAATTTTGATAACAGTTTAGTCCTGTGTATAAAGTAATGCTAATTTTTGTTTTGTTTATGACCTTGTTTAGGTCAGGGTTTTTTTCAACCCCTGTTCCCACCCAGGATGGCATTGCTACCGGACCACCACAGCTGTGCGGTAGGACTTAAATTGCACCAAACTATTTGTTTTTTTCTGGACCTATTACCCTGGATCATGAACTACAAACTACCAGATTATTGATTGATGGACCTTTAATCATCCGGGATTCAAGAACTGATTTAAAATAGAAAAAAAAAACTCTTGGGTGTAATCAGGGTCTGTTTTGTTGTGTGTATTTTTTGTCTATTGGTTATACTCAAAGAAAATGATTATTATTACAAACAATATTATTATAAATACCTTCCTGTCTATTGGTTATACTCAAAGAAAATGATTATTATTACAAACAATATTATTATAAATACCTTCCTGTCTATTGGTTATACTCAAAGAAAATGATTATTATTACAAACAATATTATTATAAATACCTTCCTAAGTCTATAGTACAATACAAACAACTTAAAACTTGCTTCTTGTCTGATGGTGTTTTATTTTAGAATTAGCGGTTTAGAATTAGCTTCCCCTAATTTTCATAAGACATTAGTGCTTTTGAAATTGTGGACCTAAATAAATTAATTAGTGCTTTAGAAATAGTGGAACTAATTTTTGGGTTAGCGCTGCCCAGCACTGCTAACCGCGGCTAACGGCTCACCCATCAAGACGTTTGGTGAAAGGTTGGTGACTGTTCGTTTCCATGAACGGGACTTCCGGTGGAACTTTGTGGTAGCTGCTAGCTCAGTCCCTATTTTAGGGGCTGATTTTCTTTGTGCTCATGGGCTCCTTGTTGATATGGCTAACAGACGTTTAATCGACGCTGTGTCCTTTTCGTCACTGCCTTGTGAGACGCGAGGAGCTGGGCCTTTAATGCATGCTAACTTTTTAGCTTCGGGTAATGTGTTTCAGCGTTTATTGTCTGAGTTTCCATCGCTGACTGTTCCTAATTTTGCCAACACAAACACAAAACATGGGGTTGAACATTATATTCCCACAACGGGCCCCCCGGTGTTCGCACGTGCACGCCGCCTCGATGCTACTAAGCTAGCAATAGCACAGGAAGAGTTTGCTAACATGGAGCATTTAGGCATCGTGCAGCGCTCAAACAGTCCGTGGGCCTCCCCCCTGCACATGGTGCCCAAGGCAGACGGCAAATGGCGTCCATGTGGGGATTTCCGCCGCCTTAATAACATCACAGAGAACGATCGTTATCCCATCCCCCACATCCAGGATTTTTCAGTGCACCTGGCTGGGACCTCCATTTTTTCTAAAGTAGATTTAGTACGGGGGTACCACCAGGTTCCTGTGCATGTGGAGGATGTCCCTAAGACCGCTGTTATCACGCCTTTCGGCCTGTTTGAGTTTTTGCGCATGCCTTTTGGTCTTAAAGGAGCAGCACAAACATTTCAGCGGTTGATGGATTCAGTCCTAAGGGGTCTGTCCTTCGTATTTGTTTACTTGGACGACATCCTGGTGGCTAGCAGCTCGGCTGAGCAGCACATGTCCCACCTCCGTGAGGTTTTTCAGCGCCTAGCAGCACATGGCCTGATTGTAAATACAGCCAAATGCCAGTTTGGGCTGCCAGTCATTGATTTTTTGGGCCACCGCATTTCTGCCAGTGGTGCCGTCCCGTTACCAAACAAAGTGCAGGCGGTGTCGGACTTCCCGCAGCCCCAGTCTGTTAAAGCGCTACAAGAATTTTTGGGAATGGTTAATTTCTATAACCGTTTCCTCCCCAGAGCAGCACAACTGCTGCGGCCGCTCTATGGAGCGCTTAAAAAGAAGAAGCCCAACGACAGTGTGGACTGGACACCAGAACGCCTACAGGCATTTGGTGATGCTAAAGCTGCACTGGCCACTGCTGCCCTTTTGGCCCATCCATCCCCAGCGGCGCAAATAGCTTTGACAACAGACGCATCTGATGTTGCGGTGGGGGCTGTGTTAGAACAGCAGGTTTCCGGGGTTTGGCAGCCGCTTGCATTTTTCAGCCGTACGCTGCGGGACAATGAGCTTAAATACAGTGTTTTTGACAGGGAGTTGCTGGCGCTTTACCTGGCCACACGCCATTTCAGGTTTTTCCTGGAGGGCCGCCAGTTCACTGCATATGTTGACCACAAACCCTTGGTGTTTGCTATGTCGAAAATTTCTGACCCCTGGTCTGCTCGCCAGCAACGCCACCTCGCAGCGGTGTCTGAATTTACTACAGACATTCAGCATGTGGCTGGAAAGTCCAACGTGGTGGCCGACTGTCTCTCCCGGGTGCTGATCTCCCCCGTGTACGTGGGCATCGATTTTTCTGCCATGGCTGCGGACCAACGTAGCGACGCAGAAATACTCGAGCTCCAGTCCGGGCCCACGGGCCTGGAGTTGGAGGAACGGCAGGTGAATGACGGAGGTCCTCTCCTGCTCTGTGACATTTCTACTGGCAGGCCCCGCCCTCTGGTTCCAGTTTCATGGCGACGCCGCGTTTTTGACTCCTTGCATTCCCTTTCTCACCCAGGTGTTAGAGCATCGGTGAAACTGGTCAGCTCAAAGTTTGTTTGGCCCGGTGTTCTGTGAAGATTGGATGTATCATGAAGATGCCATACGCGTAGCACAAACGCATGGATATAGCTGTGAAGATTGGATGTATCGTGAAGATGCCATACGCATAGCACAAACCCACGGCTGCACCTATCCGCTGTGAAATCTGTATATTCTTCAGTTTAACAGCTGAAAAAGAAACTAAAGAAACAAAACAAACACAGTTGACACATCAGTAGGAACAAATTGAAATATAGAATAATGAAAAAATATAAAATACAAAATAATGTAAAATACATTTAGGAGAGTTAAGGATAAGCGAGTCTAAAGAGATGTGTTTTCAGAGCAGTCAGAGAAACTAGCAGTTTATTATGACACCTCCACTAGCTGGTTAACAGCTGTATGACACCTCCACTAGCTGGTTAACAGCTGTATGACATCTTCACTAGCTGGGTAGCAGCTGTATGACATCTTCACTAGCTGGGTAACAGCTGTATGACATCTTCATTAGCTGGTTAACCACTGTATGACATCTTCACTAGCTGGATGACAGCTGTATGACATCTTCACTAGCTGGATGACAGCTGTATGACACCTCCACTAGCTGGTTAACAGCTGTATGACATCTTCACTAGCTGGTTAACAGCTGTATGACATCTTCACTAGCTGGGTAACAGCTGTATGACATCTTCACTAGCTGGATGACAGCTGTATGACACCTCCACTAGCTGGTTAACAGCTGTATGACACCTCCACTAGCTGGTTAACAGCTGTATGACATCTTCACTAGCTGGGTAACAGCTGTATGACATCTTCACTAGCTGGTTAACAGCTGTATGACATCTTCACTAGCTGGATGACAGCTGTATGACATCTTCACTAGCTGGTTAACAGCTGTATGACATCTTCACTAGCTGGGTGACAGCTGTATGACATCTTCACTAGCTGGTTAACAGCTGTATGACATCTTCACTAGCTGGTTAACAGCTGTATGACATCTTCATTAGCTGGTTGACCGCTGTATGACATCTTCACTAGCTGGGTGACAGCTGTATGACATCTTCATTAGCTGGTTGACCGCTGTATGACATCTTCACTAGCTGGTTGACAGCTGTATGACATCTTCACTAGCTGGTTGACCGCTGTATGACATCTTCACTAGCTGGTTAACAGCTGTATGACATCTTCACTAGCTGGGTGACAGCTGTATGACACCTCCACTAGCTGGTTAACAGCTGTATGACATCTTCACTAGCTGGATGACAGCTGTATGACACCTCCACTAGCTGGTTAACAGCTGTATGACATCTTCACTAGCTGGGTAGCAGCTGTATGACATCTTCACTAGCTGGGTAACAGCTGTATGACATCTTCACTAGCTGGATGACAGCTGTATGACACCTCCACTAGCTGGTTAACCACTGTATGACACCTCCACTAGCTGGTTAACAGCTGTATGACATCTTCACTAGCTGGATGACAGCTGTATGACATCTTCACTAGCTGGATGACAGCTGTATGACACCTCCACTAGCTGGTTAACCACTGTATGACACCTCCACTAGCTGGTTAACAGCTGTATGACATCTTCACTAGCTGGATGACAGCTGTATGACACCTCCACTAGCTGGTTAACAGCTGTATGACATCTTCACTAGCTGGGTAGCAGCTGTATGACATCTTCACTAGCTGGGTAACAGCTGTATGACATCTTCACTAGCTGGATGACAGCTGTATGACACCTCCACTAGCTGGTTAACAGCTGTATGACATCTTCACTAGCTGGGTAGCAGCTGTATGACATCTTCACTAGCTGGTTAACAGCTGTATGACATCTTCACTAGCTGGTTAACAGCTGTATGACATCTTCACTAGCTGGGTGACAGCTGTATGACACCTCCACTAGCTGGTTAACAGCTGTATGACATCTTCACTAGCTGGGTAGCAGCTGTATGACATCTTCACTAGCTGGGTGACAGCTGTATGACATCTTCACTAGCTGGTTAACAGCTGTATGACATATTCACTAGCTGGTTAACAGCAGTCAATAGAGCAATTTTGGAATTGGTCATTTTTTATGTCAAGCTGTTAAAACTATACACCAATGGTAACAGTTCCATTAGAGTAGCTGTGCTCAACATCAACGTGGTCCTGTGATGCCTGGTGTCAGTGGTCACATCCAAGGATGGAAGAACACAACTACTGAAAAATGTCCTCCATCAAATGTGTAAGTTGTTTCCTGTTTACAACAATTTGCTCCTGTTTCATTGTCTGCCTGTTGTAGATCAAGTTGTATTGACTTACTTTGTCGAAAGTAAGACAGAACACTTTGTAATGGATGATGTAGTACAGCTGTTGAAAACATCACGTCAAAAAGTGAAAACTGAAAAACTATTTGTTATTACACTTTAACAAGCTTTCACGTTACTTTCATTGATCGTTTTGTGAAGACAATGGAAGTACAACTGAATATGATAGCATCAAATATAAACTTGTAAAAAGCTAATTTTTTATAGCTTCAACATTTAATTTGCTATTGAAAAAATTACATACAAAGCAACACATAAACAAATATGTTAGTCGCAAAATAATTAGTTTATTGTTGTCTGTACATTTTATTGTATGTTAACATGTAGACTGGGAGGAGACCCCAGGGAAGACCCAGGACATGCTGGAGTGGTCTGTGAAGGCCGTAAGAGTCCACCCAGAAGAGATGGAAGAAGTTGCTCTGGAAAGAGATGTCTGGACACTCCCTGCTCAAGCTGCTGCCACTGTGACATGAAGTAAAACCAGGAGGAAGATGATGGATGGATGGAGTTAATATGTCTGAATGTGATATTATGCCTTGGAGTTTAATTTTTTAAATAAAAATAAAAACTAATATAAACAACAATTAAGACTGGTATTTTCTCCAAAGCAGCTTCATACAGAGTTCTTGATGTGTTGTTGTAAGCATGTTTGAGAAGTAAAAGTTATGGAGGTGTTTCATCTGTTTTTCTGTAAAATCTTTGTCAAAAAAAAAAGTTCAACTCCAGATGTTCTGTTGGTGTCCAGATGAGCAGCTCTGCAGCTCCAGGCATGTCATTGTCTGCTGAATGAACCTGGAAGAATAAATGTACAATATGTTTTAATGAAGGTTTACAAATACCTGTCACATAAGTACATATACTGAAAATTGCAACATTTACTCACCTGGACATAGAATCCACTTTGCCCATTGGTAAGAAGGTCCTTGTCATCTTCTGAGCATCTGATGTCACAATTTGGCCAACACGAAACTGTGCAAATGACATGGAGCTATTTAGAGGACATTTAATCTCTAGGAGCTGCACAGAGTCCAAAATTCCATCCAGGCTTACTACAAACTAAAAACAGAAGGTGCACACTATCATTGCAAAACACAATTAAAGTAATTAATAAAAATAAAGCAATTATCAGCATTTATTCCACAGTATTGCAGCAGTGTGCCTGCATGACCTGCTTGTATTACACCTGTTTTAAAGTGACTAATAAAAATAAAGCAATTATCAACATTTATTCCTCCTTGTGTTTCACCTGATGTTGAAACTTAAGGCTTTGGCCACGCTCTGTCTGTGCTAATTTAAGATAAATAAGATTGTGTCCCACCTCTTTTAATAAAACGTGCCCAACGTTAGTACTGTAGATACTAAACCTCAGAGCTTTTCAGGCTGTTCTCAGGTTATTCATCGCTTCATCGTAATGTGCTGGTATAAAACTAAATATGCTAGTAAAAGTAATCTGAACAGGTCGATTATGATTATATTGTCTTTATAAATTCACAAGGTTCGGACTTGCACTGGTCGCACATAAACTAACGTAGTTTTCACTCCGAAGTCGCGTACATGTTACACACAAAGTGTCAACAAAACAATTTCAGAAAATGCACTGCTGCACACTTTTGCTGCCCACTTTAAACGGTTCAGAAAATGCACTGCACACTTTAAATAAACAAACGTAGTTTTCACTCCGAAGTCACACACACACACATGTTACACACAAAACTTCAACAAAACAATTTACGTACGAAGGTTCAGAAAATGCACTGCTGCACACTTTAAACGGTTCAGAAAATGCACTGGACACTTTAAATTATGTAAATACACAATAACACCATGTATACTGTGCACAAAACAATTCACAGACTTATATTTTGCTCGTAACTTGCAGCGTACGATGATCCCACGGCTCCATGATGACGCAATTGGCTTATTGACACTGCGCATGCTCGCGCATGCGTATTGACAAAATACATCCCATCTTCACATGGCATCAAGTCTTCACGGGACACCGGCCTGCGTAAAGCAGTTAAGGAGTGGGCAGCAGCGTGTGTCCCATGTCAGCGTGCTAAGGTTGACAGGCACACCAAAGCACCTTTGGAACCTTTCCCCATTCCTAGTCGGCGGTGCATGTGCACGTGGACCTGGTGGGCCCTCTGCCTCCATCACAAGGTTTTACTCATCTGCTGACTATGATAGACCGGACCACCAGGTGGCCTGAGGTGGTTCCTCTGACATCCACAACGGCTGCAGTGGTGGCCCGGGCATTTTTGTCTACCTGGGTTGCACGTTTTGGCCCCCCTTCAGACATTACATCAGACAGGGGCCCGCAGTTTGTTTCTGAGCTTTGGTCTACCATGGCCAAGGGCCTGGGGACGAACGTTCACAGGACCACAGCTTACAACCCTCAAGCTAATGGTTTGTGTGAACGGTTTCACAGGTCATTGAAAGCTGCACTGCGCGCTGCATTGACCGGTGACAACTGGATTGACCGTCTTCCCTGGGTTTTGTTGGGTTTACGTACCGCATCCAAAGAGGACCTGAACTCTTCCCCGGCTGAACTGGTTTTCGGTCAGCCTGTGCGCGTCCCCGGTGAGTTTTTACCTGAGGTACCCTCACCACAGTTCGCTCCGCCGTTGCAACATTTTTCGTCTCAGGAGGACTCCGTTCGTGTCCCTGGCCCGGTACACCATTGTTTACCTCAGTCATTTGTCCCTAAGAGTCTGGAGTCCTCTAAATTTGTTTTTGTCAAACACAATGCACACAGGACACCACTACAGCCTGTGTATGATGGACCGTTTCGGGTTCTTCAGCCAGGTCCAAAACATTTCCTTTTAGATTTAGGGGGTCGTACTGAGACTGTCTGTATCGATAGGCTTAAACCAGCTCATGTTATGTCAGATGATCAGGTTGTTACGGCCCAGGCTCCTCGCAGGGGCAGACCTCCATCCACGTTGCTAACGGACTGCTGTCCTCCTTCCAGAGACTCTCAACAACCATTGGAGCCCGAATCTTCTGCAGCCCCTCCTCGTCACCCCCCGCTTCATCAGACTGGTTCTGCAGGGCCCAGGTTCAGCCGTTCTGGTCGTTTAATCAAACCTAAACTGCGGGACTAGTGATGGACCTTACTGGGTGTTCTGGGGGGGCGTGTGTGGTGGACCACTAGGGGGCTCTACTCACACCCAGTGGACCGAATGTGTTACAGGATGCTTTTATTGTGAAAGGTCCAGAGGACCGGATGTTGTGTTGGTATATAAGCCGGTGTTGGGCGGTTTTCCCGCCAGTTTAAAGTAGGAGTTGAATAAAGTGAAGACCTGCGTTCCGTCTCCTGTGTCGTCTCTTCACCTCCTCCTACAACGTAACCAACGTTTTGGTAATGTAAGGAAACAAAATGTAGTCTCACGTTGTTCATCTGGCTCGTTCAGGCTGTAACTCCTTTGCTTAATGCAGCTTAAAACATTCAATGGACTGGGTAAAAGAAATGAGAATTATAAATACATAATTCATCCAACATGACATTTCTCTCTTCGAAGTCCTCCTAAAGCACTTGGGCCAAGCCTCGTTCAGAACTGGTCCGCCTGGTGGAAGGATAGCTTCTCAAAATTTTTTGGAACGATCTGCCCCCAACGTTAGACAGGCCACTTCCCTTCCAGTTTTTAATTCACTTTTAAAAACATCTGTTTTCACTGACTTTTAACCCAGTGTGATTTGATTTGTTGTTTTGTGTTTTCCTTTGATGCTTTAAATTAATTTTTTATTTTTTTCTTTAATGCCATTGTTTTTCATATTATTAAGCACTTTGGTAACGACTGCTGTTTTTAAAGAGGGACTTAACTCAAATTAACCTTTTTTTTTTAGCTATAAACTCCCTAGAATGTGTCTAAAATGTTTTATAGCACTGTCTGTGTTAATTTTCATGTATTTGTGCGTTTTTGTTTAAATCGGCAATATTTGGTCTAAAACCGTGTTTACAATACAGTAGTCCTATGGGTTGAACAGAGGAATTGCACCTTAATTTTCTTATTTGTCTACGATTCGCGCTGTGACGTGTTTTTGCGCTCTGTCGTCACAAACGTGGTTCAAGCAGAGCCAATCCCCTGCAGAGATGAGACGGTCCGCGCTGCAGTTCATACCTTATATGGAAGTGGTACATTGCACTCCTGAAAAGTGCTGCAACAAAGCATATTATGGTTTTCGGGATGGCACTAGTTATTTGTATATTTTAACTTGTTTATTTTAAGAAGACTTTTCACCTCATCGAAACTATCTGGTTGTATTTGTTTTCATATTGTGCGATAGACGAGCAATGCATTAATGCCAAGATGGGGCAGTTGTGTAAGAGCGAGTTTGGGATCCGACACACCCAGGTTTGATCCCCGGTCACGGAGAACTTTGTGGTATTATTTTCTTTTTTTTTTAAGCCTTTTGTTTTGGATAGATCGGGTGGAATAGATAAAATACATCTACATGTTTATTCTTTGTTGTTGCTTGGTTTATGTAGTTCGCTAGAGTTTTAGTTTGTTTTAGGTTGTTGCTGGAGGAGGCGTGAACGCAGCATAACCCCCCACCTCCTCCCCTCCTTTAGGCGGTGCCTCTACTGCCTCTCGGAACACCCACTTTTGTGCTTTTTTTTTTTAATCTGGTATGGGGGCGGAATTACAGATCCACAGGGGGTTTAGCTGCACTTTAAATGTGCTTTATACAGGGGCGGCCGGCCAATAGGGGGCTCTAGGGCGCCGCCCCACTGGAACTTCTGTAGCTCTTCACCATTTTACATTGAAGACTTAAAAAAATTAATAAAAATGAAATAATAAAATAAAAATATTTCAAAATTTATGCATAATGTATATGTTTTTAGTTGTGTAGGATACATATTTTATGAGTAATGATGATTTGTATTGTTTGTTTAAAACGTTTTCTGATTGGTGACGTATTTCCTGTTCTGGGGGGGCATGAATCTTATCCATAGATATCCATCTTAGTTGATACTATTATTGATTTTATTTGACCTTTAATTTTGTTGCACTTTGTAGCACTTTGAGATTTTCATTAATGAAAAATGCGTTATAAATTAAATTCATTATTATTATTATTACTGTATTATTATTATAGACTCTCATTGTAAATGACGCATGCGCAGGTATTCCACGATGTCACAAAACAATGGGAAGATGCTGGGTGCAGTTTTGAGCGCCCTGGACACGTCCAATGTGAGCTGTACCTACCATCATTTGCTTGCTGTTTTTTATTTATTTATTTGGTCTGGGAAATGAACCGTGCAGTCAGTGACTCAAGCAGGCTTGCTCAGGTAGGTTTTAAATCATTGAAAGCCCTTTATCTAATGTCTATTTGCATTTCTGACTGATGTGCCTCTAAACTTTTAGATGGCTCTTTGTGAAAAAAGCCTTCAGCTGACTGTTTATTCTAAAAGTGGCAACTGGTGAGTTTGTTTTTTTCTTTGTTTGTGGAGTTAGCATGCTAGTGGTAGCCTGCTAGTTCTTGTATTGGACTCTGATGGCTACATTTATTTCAATTTGCTTATAATAATTATCAAACATTAATAATTGTATATACTAAATGTCACTGATGGTGTTTTAGTATTTCTTAGCACTTCGGACGGCTGCTGCTGTATTTTTAAGTGCTTTATAAATAAACTGGTATGGTATGGTATGGTATTGATCTGGAGAATGAAAGCAAAGCCTCTTGCAATTAACTAGCTCCTATTAACATTGAAACATTTAAGGTACATTTATATGGTGAAATGCTATATATATATACAGCAAACCCTCGACCTACGTCACCTGCGACCTACGGCAACTCAGACTTACGATTTTATCATATTTAATAAAAATATGATAAAAAACAAAAAAATATATATATATTTTTTTTTGTGTGTTTAAATGTTATTAATTTCATGTGTATAACACTTTGTTGCAGCTGTGGTTGTTTTAAATGGCTTTATAAATAAAGTATAATTATTAATATTTCATTTTTAATTACAATTTGATCGTATTTACGCAACTTCCGGTCGTTTCCGGTCGCCATTTTACTACAGTACTGCGGTCAATGGAGCTCTAGACGCTCCTGTCAGCTGGCTTTAGAGGACCGTGTGTCCGTTCAGGGTTGCCTCATACGGATAAATTTGCTGGAAACACTCGGTCAACTCTGTGGACGTCTCAGGCCCGGAGGAGCAGCCGCGGATCGCTCCCACAACGCCGCCCGACATGCTAACGACAGCAGCTAACAGAGCAGCTAACACAGGCGAAGACACCGAGCCGACATGCCGCGGAGGGGCCATCTGCGGCCGGGAGCTCGCCGCAAATGTCCGCCTGGCAGTCGGGGGACACCGAGCTAACGCGGAGATACAAAGCCGACAGCCTTTTTGAATGAACTGACATGCTAACCAGTGCTGCTAATGGCGCGGCCTAACCGTAGCTAACGCCGAGCAGCTGTTTTGGAGGGAGGAACATCGCGGAGAAACGGCTTTCAGTAAGTTTTTTTTTTCTGGCTCCAAATGTATGAAGTTAAGAAGCTAACAGTCATTCTTTTAAACAGTTTTGACCACGTGTGTGCGTGTGGAGCGTAAGGAAGCTGTGGGAGCTCTCACCCGAGCTGATGCTAAAAGACGAAGGCAGGCTTTGACCAGCTCAAAGTAAGACATTATATTTTTTATTTATTGTACAGTACTGTATTCATTTACTGTACAGTTCTGTGCATGTTCATGGCCTAGTATGTCTGCTTGTTCAGTCTCATGCCATTAAATATGTGTGCGGCGCTCCGTTAGCGGTATAGCCGCGACCTATGTCAGAAACGCGGACCTACGACAGGCAGGTGTTTTTGGTCCGCGAGGTACGACAACATCGACCTAAGTCACACACGTAGGTCCCTATCCCTGACGTAACTCGAGGGCTACCTGTATATATATATATATATATATATATATATATATATATATATATATATATATATATATATATATATATATATATATATATATATATATATACAGGAAACCCTCGAGTTACGTCAGGGATTGGGACCTACGGGTGTGACTTAGGTCGATGTTGTCGTACCTCGCGGACCAAAAACACGTGCCTGTCGTAGGTCCGCGTTTCTGACATAGGTCGCGGCTGTACCGCTAACGGAGCGCCGCACACATATTTAACGGCATGAGACTGAACAAGCAGACATACTAGGCCATAAACACCCTTACCAAAAAGTAGTATATGCAAGTATACTTAAAGTACACTAATTTTAAACTAAAAAAATAAGAGTATACTTTCAGTATACTTTTTAGGTACTTATCAAAAGTATACTTAGCCAAGTTTATTTTACACAATACTTGACTTATACTAAAAATAAACTAAAAGTCTAAGTATACTTAATCTATACTTCTGTTTAAACTTTTGGCCAAGATATTTTACACAAAGTATTTTCACACTGGTTTATTTTTAGTACTTCTGTTTTAAACGTTTTGTCAGTTTTTTGAAACAGCTCGAGCTGTTTTTTTATATTGTTGTATATATATATATATATATATATATATATATATAGTATATTATTATTATTATTGAGCATGCATCAGGGTATTATTATTATCATCATTATTATTATTATCATTATTCAATTTTATTCTGCGTTACTCCAGGCGTGTTTGCTTTCTACCATTTTTCTGTTTGTGGTCTCATGCGTTATTGGGGGTAGAACGTGATCATGTACGTCCCAACCAATCAACGCCACTCTTGCTTGTCAGGTTGCATGTGAACTTTGTCCTAACCAATCAACGCCACTCTTGTTTATCGGGTGAAGTAGCATGTGATCATATCCAACCAATCAACGCCTCTTGCTTCGCGCGCTTCGTTCAAATGTAGCCATTTCCTTTTGAACTGTTGGACAAGAAGCTGTTGTCTCGGACTCAGCGCTCGTAAAACTTGCTTTTTATTAGACGTCGACTGGTCTGACTCTGGACGACGACTGGACATTCAGTTGGAAGTTGAAGGTAATCGGTTCGGTTTTGTTTATTTGCTCTGTTCAGTTGAATGAACAAAACCTGCTGTTGCTAAAAGCTAAGCTAACAACGAGCTAAAACGGGTGTGTCGTGTGTATGCTGCTGAGGCAGATAATTTGAGGCAAGTAAAACACTGCAGGTTAGGTCATTCTAGCGTTTAAATAAGCCATATATGCTACGTTTTTTTTTTTTTTTTTTGGCTTAGTTCCTGGATGGTTTTTCAAAGAGACAAGGCCCCGCATCCTCACGCTGTTTGCATCGCGTCTGTTAACACACATGCGCTCACTAGCCAGCAGAACAATAACCGCAGCCAGGCTGAAATACTAATTTACTTTAAATACGTATTTCAGCAACATACTGTTTTTGTAGCTGCTTAAACAAGAGGCTGAAGGAAGATATATCTCATTCACGAGGTCTTGAGAGTCAATTACTTTCTGAGAGTTTCATTAAAGATTTACTGGAACATGAGATATTTTGCTAACAGACACACAGGCAGGCTAATATGAGTGCCAGACTTTGGTGGTGGTGGTGCTAAGTTCACAGTAACACAGCAGAGGTGTTTGTCCCTTGTTGATGTGAATCTTTAGGATTGAATGCTCTTTATTTGTCTCTAAGTTGATGGAAGCATCAAAGTGATGCATGTAGAACAGAAACTAAAGATTTCTCACATGTTCTCTTTGATTCAGACTCTGCAGGTTGTCAGAGATCAGCTGTGCCTCTCTGCTCTCAGCTCTTCAATCCAACCCCATCTGACACAACTGGATCAGACTCAGAACCTAGCCTTGAGAACTGCGGTAAAGTGAGCCTCCACTCGTCCTTGAGAGGTAATTTCTAAGTAGTTTGAGTAAAGCAATTAAGACACTGATTTTTTGTTAACAGAGTTCACTTTGCTCTCAGCATTAAACGTGACGCTTGAACATGGTTTGGTTTCATGTTGCTCCACTTCATTCACCCAGAGAGATGTTTGAAGGAGCACACACCTTTTATTAATTAAAGCTGCACAGGTGCAGTAAATTAAAAGTCACATGATGCATCTGAGCATCCAATACAAAACAAGCCTATAAAGAAAAACAAATTCAAACAAAATGAGAGCAATACAAAAACATTCATAATGTCAACATTTTTAAAACCAGATGTGGAAATGGAGAATGCCTTGTTTGAATGTTGTATTGATTCTATAGATCAGTCTCCTACTTCCTGTTCCTCTATATCTCAGCTCTTCATTGCACAAATGACTAATGTAAATTTTGAATGGTCTCAAAACACTACTGTACTGTATAGTGATACACAATTTTTGTTCATTTGCCCCTTGTTTTTTCTTTTTCTTTTACAGAGCTTCCAGCAGTTGTGAAAAAAGTCTAAAGATGTGGCGATCGGATCTCAGCGTTGCTTCCATCCACTCAACACCAGCTGTACACTTGTTGCTCCACCCATCTCTGTTCAAGTGTTGTCTGACCCTGATGACATGGTAATTAACTGAATGCATGGATACTATATGTTATTGATCCATTTGGGAATCATTACAATACAACTTCTTTCTACATCTTTTGATTGCACATAAATGATAGATGAGAAGTGATATGATACCCCTTGATGGTATGCAATAAAGCTATAGAAAATATGCTTAGGCATATTCATTGCAAAGATGAATATATACTATAGATTTCCAAATACTGTACTGTAAATAAATGTTTAATCATTATTTGGTTAACAAGATCCATGTGTTTTGCACGTGCCTGTTGTGCCAGATGTAGAAGTCCCAAGGCGAAAGGTGAAGTCTCTACGGACTACCAGCTCAGCCTTGCTGGTGCTCATCTACGGGAGAGAGTTATTGGCCAATTGAAGTTTGACTGGGAGGCAATCGGGGGCTCATAAAGATGTGGAGTCAAAGCCACCTTTGGACAACACAAAGCTTGATACTTGGTGAGTGTATAATGTAGGACAAAACTCATTCTAAAATACATTCCTAATGTTTTTTCTCGTTTTATGAACAAATTACTGTAATGTTCCATGCTCCTCACGGTTTATGATGCAGATTCTGATACAATCACCTAAAAATGCCATTCACTGATACCATATGGATTAGATTGGATTTGGTTATGTGCTCTATAATAATAAAAAAAAGTTTACATCCATCCATCCATCCATTTTCGTCCGCTTATCCGGGGTCGGGTCGCGGGGGTAGCAGCCTAAGTAGGGAGGCCCAGACTTCCCTCTCCCCAGCCACTTGGAGCAGCTCCTCTGGGGGAATCCCAAGGCGTTCCCAGGCCAGCCGAGAAACATAGTCCCTCCAGCGTGTCCTGGGTCTTCCTCTGGGTCTCCTCCCGGTGGGACATGCCCGGAACACCTCACCAGGGAGGCGTCCAGGAGGCATCCTAACCAGATGCCCGAGCCACCTCAACTGGCTCCTCTCGATGTGGAGAAGCAGCGGCTCTACTCCGAGTCCCTCCCGGATGACTGAGCTTCTCACCCTATCTCTAAGGGAGAGTCCAGACACCCTGCGGAGAAAACTCATTTCAGCCGCTTGTATCCGAGATCTTGTTCTTTCGGTCATAACCCAAAGCTCATGACCATAGATGAGGGTGGGAACGTAGATCGATCGGTAAATTGAGAGCTTTGCCTTTTGACTCAGCTCTCTCTTCACCACGACAGACCGGTACAGCGCCCGCTTCACTGCGGACGCTGCACCTATCCGCCTATCGATCTCACGCTCCAGTTTTCCCTCATTCGTGAACAAGACCCCGAGATACTTAAACTCCTCCACTTGGGGCAGGACCTCCGACCCGGAGAGGGCATGCTACCCTTTTCCGGCTCAAGACCATGGCCTTGGAAAAGTTTACAATCAAAGTTAAATGCAGGTTATGGGTATTATTCGTAGTTGTTAAATCAAAAATATCTGAGAGCATAACTTTTTTTTTTAAAGGGAACCACAATTACTTTTAACATTAGACTTTAATTAATAAACTTTTATTTTAACTGTAAAACAATGACTGTAAAAATACTGTAGGGTGTTTAGTTTTGTAAATTTTTAAAGTATATTTTAACATGTGTATATTTTAACACATGAAAATATATTTTAAAAATGTACAAAACTAAACCACCCTACAGTATTTTTACAGTTAAAATAAAAGTTTATCAAATAAAGTCAAATGTTTAAAAGTAATTGTGGTTCCCTTTAATAATAAGTTATTGTTTATCACTCGTGAAACCTAGAGACATATTTTAAGGATATGTTTGATGTGAGAGTAATTACACTGATGATAGAATAACATAACATTGGAGTAATTTCTGTTTTTTTGGTGTGTTTTTTTTTTTTTCAGTCTACACCAAGCCAAAGTTCCCTGACACCACCATGCAAGATGTGCGAAGAGTCATAAGAAGAAGAAAAAAAGCAACATAAACAACTACCGGTGAACTTTTTTTTTTTCTTATCCCCCCCAAAGATGTGAAGATGCCTTCTGAAAAGGAAAGACTTCAGTTTCCAGTTGGAGACACTATTTTTGCTTTGTTTAAGCAAATGCACACATTTTTACATTGTGTTCTGGACTTTATGTTTACACCTTGAAATGCAAATGTGCACCTTTTCCTTTTCAATTTTTAAAACTGGGAAGGGATTCATTTTAATTGCTGCTGTTTTGTAAACTGTTTTTGAGCTGCACCTTAATTTTATATAAAAATATTGAAGTTCTCAAGACCTTGTTTTATGACTTTGTAAACACATCTTTCAGAATACTTTAAAAAATAATTTTTAGCATATACTGTAAATAGTATTGTGCAAGTATTGTTAAGCAAACTTACAAGTGTAACATAACAATTACAATGACAACATGGTATTAGTTTTAGAAATTCAAAAATTTAACTTAAATGATAAAATAAACTGTAAACTAGAAGTAAATAACAAGTGCATTGGAAGTATATGAAAAAGTGTACTAGTGGTATACTTTAAGTATACTGTAATAAACTAAAGTATGAACTAGAAGTATATAACAAGTGCATTTGGAGTATAAAGAAAAGTATACTAGTGTTATACTTTAAGTATACTTCAATAAACTAAAATATGAACTTGAAGTACACTGGAAGTCTAATTAAAAGTGTACTACTAGTATACTTTAAGTATACTTCAATAAACTAAAATATGAACTTGAAGTACACTATAAGTACATTGGAAGTCTAATAAAAAGTGTACTACTAGTATACTTTAAGTATACTTCAATAAACTAAAATATGAACTTGAAGTACACTATAAGTACATTGGAAGTCTAATAAAAAGTGTACTCCTAGTATACTTTAAGTATACTAAAATGGGCCAATTTAGTACAAAAAAAGTTTATTGTAAGTAAACTGCGAGTATACTTAAAAGTACACTTAGAGACATATACTTTATATACTTAAGTATACTTAACATCATCTACTTAAAGTATACTTCTTTTTGGTAAGGGTGATACTTCGACATAACCCAAATACGGAACATGTTGACCTGCAGCCCCTTCAACATGAAGTAAATCATTTAATGAGTGAACTGGTTGACCTGAGAGATGTTCATTGAAGAAAGAAACTGGAATTGTAGTGACCTGAGAGCCGGTATCCAAAAGACATAGAGAGTTGTAGCCAGCAATGTTGACTTCTGCTGTACATCTGGATCCGATTAATCCCTTTGGTAAGTTAGTTTTGGTCTTTGTCTGTAACTTTGCACACTTAATAGACTCTCTTTTTGCGGGACAAGATTGGCCCAGCTCAGCTCCTGTTTGCCCCTCAACAGGAACTGGAACTAGTTTAAATGTGCTGAAGAAGAGGGGTTTAGTCTCTGTCTCTTCTGTTTATCATAAAATATTTTCCGCTTTGCACTAACCAATGCTGGATTGGGCTCATTATCACATTGAGGCCTAACATGGCCATCCTCCCCACAACGGAAACAAAACCCAGGTTTAGAGCTAGAAATGTTGAATTTTACACCTTTAACAGGGTTTTTCACATTAGGCACTGAAGTGGGTTTTTCAGCAAAAAATGGAGCAGATTTTACAGCAAAAGGTAACTTGGGGCCAATTTGACCTGCAGTTAAAGCGGTGAGCTGCTGCTGTATTGCTGCCATCTGTTGTGAAAGCTGTTTAGTCATGTTATTTAGAGCAATACACAGGTTAGTTTCCTGATCAGTATGTGCAAACTGGACCTGAGATGCAACCTTCTGTTTAATGGGTCCCAAATGGTGCTTCATCCTCAGGGTTTTTGCTGCTTCCCTGTCCTCTTCAGTTCTAAGTAACAACAAGAACTCAGCAAACGAAGGTGGGTTACTCTTTCTCTGTTTGAGTTGAAGTTCTGATATTAGATTGTTGTCCCAACACCCTCTGCAAAATTGAGTCAACAGTCGTGCATCCATGTCCTTCTCCAAAACACCTCCTCTCTTTACTGCATGCTGTAGCACAACCTGCAAACGCTGCAAATAGACAGATGGCTTTTCTCCACTGTCCTGATAAGTATCCATGAATTTAACATACAACTCCTCTCCATCTTGAACAGTTCCATAGGCTGAATCAAGTTGTTGCATGTATACGTCTGGCAATGAATCAGGACTCAAATGTTTCACTATATCACAGGCAGGTGGAAGTAGACTATCACGAATTAGTCTGGTACATTGCAACTGCGACATAGAGGGATCTCGAAGAATTAAATCAACACTCGACCGCCATGTGTCATAGTCTGTCTCATGACTCGGCCTGGGGGATTTTCCAGAGAATGCTCTCAATCTATGAGATGTATGCATATGCAGAGAGTTGTCCCCACTCCTGACAACATGCTCTACGACGTAGCGTTGCACCTCAGGAGGACTAAGATCATCAGCAGGAATAGATGTAGACTGCTTCCTCTGGCCTTGCGTTTCAGTCCGGCCAAAGACAGAAGAACTGGATAGAAGAGGAGCTGACTGTGGAAGGGATGACAGAGGCTTTACTTGCGCTTTATCTTGATCCACGAGTTGTTTCTCTTTTTCCTTCACTGGCACCACTGGACAGAACTCTGCAATGGACTTCTGTATCTGGGACATCGCTTCTGTGAGAACTTCAGCATAATTTTTTCCAGACATCTTAGTAATTTCCTGTAAATCTACCAAATACTTATTTGTCTTTAAGTCACCAACCCTTGAGGCGTAAATCTCAGATAAACTTTCAATATGAAATTTAGCACCCTCACTTGATGTAAATGTATATGGTAATATTGGAGATAAGCGTGCTAAAGATAACCCAGAAACATATTCAACAACCAGCATTTGATTAAATTCTGATTCATGTGAATCTATGGTAGTTTTCTGCTTAATATCACCATACTGTTCAAGAAAATCAATGAGTTCATCAGTGGGGTTCTCTGGAGCTCCCTCAATCAATACTGTATTGGGGATTTTTAGACCAAGAGTTTCAAAATCTTCCATGATGGAATTAGAATTGGTGAATATGACCCAAGACTTGTTTGTGCAAAATGTTTTCTATTAATTACTGATCAAACAGCTCCTGGCTAGCTCGCCAAAAATGTAGCACTACTTAATGTAGCAAGGGACTAGATGGAATAATATTCAGAAGACTAAAGTTCATCTGCTGGAGCTGATGTCAGTAATCAATGAAAACACTACAAAGAATAACCGTTTTCAATACCGTGTATTTAAAAGAAAATTAAGTGAACAACACACAAAACATACATAGGATCCAAAATAAATACAAAAAATATATACACAGTACTGCAGTAGGTCTTCCTTATTAATGTGCACACAAAAGTCTTAAATTTCCCCGGTCAGAACAAAGTCTGACTGACAGACACACATGTGAAAAGTCCATTGGTTTGCTTTGTCCAGATATTTGAAGTGAAGATGTCCAAGCGCGGTTTATTTCCAATTGGTGACTAATAGATTGTGTGTCTGTATGATGAGATGGAGGGGAAAATACTACAGACCATCAGCCTCCTACCAGACCAGTATGGAGTGAAATTCAGGTTCTCCTGGGCCCAGCCAGTTGTCAGAAGCTCGCCATCTTTAAACCCAAAAAGGGGCCACCTGGCCAATTCCATATACAATTCAGTGCATGACAACTTGATGGCTCCAAGTTCACTGGGTGTTCAGATCTGTAGCTCCCTTGTCTCCAGCTCTCCCCTTCACACCTGACTGGGAAAGCTGGAGCAGGCCTGAAAAACCACCTCAGGTGTGGCTGATTGGCTGAATGCACTGTGTGACTGACTGTCACTCTAACCAATGGAGCAGCGGAGGCGGGATTAACAGCAATTTCACCAGGGGCAGTTTTACCCTGGGTTACACTTCCTCCTGCAGCTGATCAGCTGATCTCTGTGCAGAGCAGAGAAGTGGGCGTGGCCGAGAGTGCAGCCAGAGACTTCAGTTCTTCATGCTTTGTGCATATTGACTGATGTCATGGCTAAAGCACTACTATAAACTATTAGAAAGGACAGAACTTAAATTATGAATAAGCTGTTCATTTCATGCAATTTATTTAATTTAATGATACAGGTGGTCCCCGACTTACGAGCGAGTTCCGTTCCTGCGAGGTGCTCGTAAGACGAATATGTCGGGGACCACCTTTATATACCGCACGAGCCGCCACTGATACATGTACATGTACGGTAATGAACAGTTACCAAAGCCCCTTTCATAAGACGGTCCAGTCCGGGTTTGATGCGTGTTCAGTCCTCCAACGAGCATTCATAAATAAAAAAAACGCGGATTGGCGAGTTGATTTGACTCGCCTCTGAGCCGCCCCTGATACAAGAGCAGAGGTAGTGTTAAACCCGGATCCGAGCCGGGCAGAGCCACTTCTGAATGCAAGACGCGCGATCCGCGCTCAGAATACTGATGACATCAGTGTGTGCGACCGCAGGATTAATCAACAGCAGATTTATTAACAAGGGAATATTATAAATGACACAAATCTACTGTATAAGCTAGTTTCACTTTTTTTCCCCATCTCCCTCTCCAGCGGCGCTGTGTGTGTGTGTGTGAGTTGGATTAGGTTCTATTTGGGGTCTTGAAAACGTTTACACAGTCCGCTGTGTGTGTATGTGTGTGTGTCTGATCGAGGGACATAGCTCCGCTGTGTGTGTGTGTGTGTGTCCGCTGCGAGTGACATTGCTCCCTCCAGCGCGCACGCACAGGGGGAGGGAGGGAGACGTCATTGTATGTGTACATTTATTACAGAGGAAAAATTAAAAATGACACAACAACTTGTACACGTCTGATCGTCCCACAATAAATACGTCGCGGTCCAGTTCAACTCAGCTCCGCCTCTTTTGGACCCGCGCTCCGGCTTCATTTCTGAACACGTTTTTGAGAGCGGGACCTGTCTGCCTTCATCTGTTGTCTTATGAATGACCTGAGGAGGGTAAAGCCGGAATGGTCTGTGCGGGAATAGCGCAGATCTGATTTATGAAAGGGGCACAAGTTACCTAGCACTTCGTCTATCCTAACGCAGCTACATACTAAAAAAAAAACATACATGTACATAAAAAAAAAATTCTTACTTTGAGCTGCAGCTTGTCTCGTCTGTTTGCATGTTAGCTCTTGCACGTCAGAGCTCCGCAGCTTCGTGCAGCTCCACGCGGTCCAAACTGTTTACAGGAAGGACTGTTAGTATGTTAACTCCATACATTTGGAGACAGAAAAAGAGTTTAATAACTTACTGAAAGGCGTTTCTCCGCGGTGTTCGTCCATACAAACAAGCTGAGCCACGTTAGCTGTTGTTGTTAGCTCCGCCATTAGCTGCAATTGTTAGCATGTTAGCCCATCCAAAAGGGTGTCGGATGTCGGCGTTCACTGTTTTTCCGCGTTAGCCCGGTGTCCCCCGACATCTTAGGCTGCCAAACGGACATCAAGGCGAGCTACCGGACCCAGATGGCCTCTCCGCGGCCTGTCGGCTTGGTGTCCCCGCCCGCGTTAGCTCCGCCATTAGCTGCGTGTTTTCCCAGCCCATGAGCTGGTGTTGTCGTCCAGCGTGGTGGGAGCGATTGGCGGAGCGATCAGCGGCTGCTGCTCCAGGCCTGAGACGTCCACAGAGTTCACAGTGCGTTTCCAGCTAATTTATCCATAAGAGGCAACCCTGATCGGTCACACGGTCCTCCAAAGTCAGCTGCCGAGTGCCGAGACTGGAACTAAACGTAAAATGGAGGACACAGCGGCATTTCTGGAAACCGCCGGAAGCTGCGCAAAGATGATAAAAAATTATAATTTTTATAATAATTATTATTTATAAAGCCTTTAAAACAACCACAGCTGCAACAAAGTGTTGTACACATGAAATTAAGAACATTTAAACACACAAAAAATTTTTCCCATATTTTTATTAAATATGATAACCTCGTAAATTCGGAACCTCGTAAGTTGATGTGCTCGTAAATCGGGGACCACCTGTATTTATTAATTTACCCACTCTTACCCATTCAGGCAAACAGACTTTTAATGAAAATTAGCCTTTTGGGCTTACTCAAGTAGCCTACATTTATATTTGAAAGAAATCTATAAACAATGAAAACAATAGGTATGGGTTTAATTAGACTTCAAGGAATCCATTAAGATGTTTTTTAATGTACATTTTTAATTTACATTTATAGTAGAAGCTGCAGTGTGTGACACCACACTGTCCTTGTAAAGGTAAATTATTTTTGAACATGGTCTCACCCCTGCATTGACGGCCTGTCTGTACTGCACACTTGGCTTCCTCGTGCTTTCCTGAATCCACCCTGGAGGAAAACGACTAATAAATTATCCAGCCTCCCCCCCTCGTAACACTCCAAACTAAATGTGATGGATGTGAAAAAATGGGCCATGTACAAGCAGTGGGATCCTTACAGTCAGCTCGGTCCTCTGTGCCATTTTAGATCTTATTGTTAGTATGATGTGCTTTAGAAAAATGTAGGCCATGCCCATTTAGAGTACAGATGAAAAAACTGTGACAAATCCATCCATCCATCCATTTTCTTCCGCTTATCCGGGGTCGGGTCATGGGGGTAGCAGCCTAAGTAGGGAGGCCCAGACTTCCCTCTCCCCAGCCACTTGGAGCAGCTCCTCTGGGGGAATCCCAAGGCGTTCCCAGGCCAGCCGAGAAACATAGTCCCTCCAGCGTATCCTGGGTCTTCCTCTGGGTCTCCTCCCGGTGGGACATGCCCGGAACACCTCACCAGGGAGGCGTCCAGGAGGCATCCTAACCAGATGCCCGAGCCACCTCAACTGGCTCCTCTCGATGTGGAGAAGCAGCGGCTCTACTCCGAGTCCCTCCCGGATGACTGAGCTTCTCACCCTATCTCTAAGGGAGAGTCCAGCCACCCTGCGGAGAAAACTCATTTCAGCCGCTTGTATCCGAGATCTTGTTCTTTCGGTCATAACCCAAAGCTCATGACCATAGATGAGGGTGGGAACGTAGATCGATCGGTAAATTGAGAGCTTTGCCTTTTGACTCAGCTCTCTCTTCACCACGACAGACCGGTACAGCGCCCGCTTCACTGCGGACGCTGCACCTATCCGCCTATCGATCTCACGCTCCAGTTTTCCCTCATTCGTGAACAAGATCCCGAGATACTTAAACTCCTCCACTTGGGTAAGGACCTCCTCCCCGACCCGGAGAGGGCACGCTACCCTTTTCCGGCTCAAGACCATGGCCTCGGATTTGGAGGAACTGATCCTCATCCCGGCCGCATCACATTCAGCTGCAAACCGCTCCAGCGAAAGCTGTAGATCACGAGCTGATGAAGCCAATAGGACCACATCATCTGCAAAAAACAGAGAAGCGATTCTAAGGCCACCAAAACGGATCCTCTCAACACCTTGGCTGCGCCTAGAAATTCTGTCCATAAAAGTTATAAACAGAATCGGTGACAAAGGGCAACCTTGGCGGAGTCCAACTCTCACCGGAAACGAGCCTGACTTACTGCCGGCAATGCGGACCAAGCTCTGACACCGGTCGTACAGGGACCTAACAGCCCATATCAATGGGCCTGGTACCCCATACTCCCGGAGTACCCGCCACAGAACCCCCCGAGGGACGCGGTCGAATGCCTTTTCCAAGTCTACAAAGCACATGTAAACTGGTTGGGCAAACTCCCACGCACCCTCCAGGACCCTGTTGAGGGTGTAGAGCTGGTCTAGTGTTCCACGACCAGGACGAAAACCACACTGCTCCTCCTGAATCCGAGGTTCGACTATCCGACGGACCCTCCTCTCCAGAACCCCTGAATAGACCTTACCAGGGAGGCTTAAGAGTGTGATCCCTCTATAGTTGGAACACACCCTACGGTCCCCCTTTTTGAATAGGGGAACCACCACCCCAGTCTGCCAATCCAACTGTGACAAATGTATAACAAAATTGTTATTTTTACTTAAGGATGAAGTCAGATAATGAAAAAATTCTGAATTTCTGTATTTTAGCTGTTACCACTGTGCACATTTGATCTCGTCTGTGTTTTCTCTTCATTACAAGAGTGCAATGACTGAACCATCATATTTTTTCTTTGCTGTTTGAGTATTTATCCCTGCTTTTTGGAATTTCCTTTTTTTTTTACTTAAACACACAGTTTTTAACTTGCTTATCTTACATTATTTCTTTTCCAAATTACTATCCTCACAAATTGCTACTTTGCTTATTGTGCCTCCCATTTAGTGTATCTCTTAGGTCTTTTAGCACATTGTTTAGCATTCATTTAACGTATATCTTTGATCCTTATACAGTATACTGTTTCTTTTTACACTTTATATTTCTGATATTTTTGGGTGTAACTGGGACCCTGAGCACACAATTTTGTTCCACCTCATGTACCACATGTGATGCAAATGACAAAAAAGAAACTTGAACTTAAACTTTTTGTTGATTACTGTTGTCAACGTAAAACAAAATGTGGTCAATTTGTCATCCAGCAGTCTAAGCCTATAGCAGCATAACTAAGGGAAAGGATAGCTCAGGAAGCCCAAACCGACACCAACTATAGGATTTATCCTGAAATGAAAGACTTAAGCCTAAACTTAAATGTAGACAATGTGTCAGACTCACGGACAAACACTGTAAGTTGCTTCCACAAGAGAGGAGACAGATAACTGAAAAGCTCTGTCTCCCATTCTGTTTTTGGAAACTCTGGGAACCTCAAGTAAACATGTAGTCTGAGAGCGAAGTGCTCTGTTAGAAAAATATGTGACAGTAAGATCTGTAATATAAGATAAAGCTGGGTTGTTGAGAGCTTGGAAGGTTATTAGATTTTCCTGAAGACTTTTTTGGACACACAGATAATTAACAATTGCAATATCCATCCATCCATCCATTATCTTTAACCCGCCTCTTTCATTTTGGGTCACTGGTGCCCTTGTCCATCAATCACTTTGCGAAATCCAGGGTACACCTTGGACAGGTCTCCAGTCCATCACAGGGACACATAGAGACAAACGAGACAAACAACCATTCACTCACTCATTCATGCATAGGAACAATTTAGAGTTACCAATATGTCTAACATGCATGATTTTGGTCTGTCGTAGGAAACTGGAGGTCTTGGAGGAAACCCACGAATGCATGGAGAGAACATGAGAACTCCACCCAGAAAGGTCCCCGGACCAGGATTTGAACCAACAACTTTCTTGCTGAGAGGCAGCAGCTCTACCAGTTGTGCCACCATGCTACCCCACAATTGCAATAGTTTAGCCTAGATTTGATAAATGCACAAACCAGTTTTTTCTGCATTTTTGGACAAGATGTTTTCAATCATTGCGGTATAACGCAGGTGGAGGCAAGTGGACCTGGTACATTTTTTTTTCTTTATTTGGAAATTTTCAGCTTTACAAAAAAAAAAAAAAATCATTTTACAAGTGTGGTAGGAGTCAGGGTCCAGTTTCAGGAAAAAATCTGAAGAGATATTATATTTAGTGGACTGTATGTTTCAGGGAGATCATAAACAAAGAACAGCCACTAACTTTCTCAGGCAGACGAGGTGGTCTACACCTGTTAAAGTTTGGAGAGATGACATCACCGTAACTGTGAGAGTGCAGCTGCGGAGGAATGCTGTGATTAATATGGATAGTGGGACAATCCAAGGTCATGGTCTGAAAGACAAAACAGGGGTCAGGCACGGAGATTCAGAGGTCCAAAAACAAATCTGAGAGTCAGTCTGTAATCCAATATCAGTGGGCCAGAAAGAGGAGTCGTTACCAAGATCAGACGGGTGTAGGGATATCGCACCGGTCAGTTTTGCTGACTGTACAATGTTCCAGATGAAAGATTTGATTAGATTTTATCTAAACTTATCATCAATAATTAAACAAGGTCTCTCTTTTTCAGTTCAATATTAAATAAATCTATGCCTTGGAGGTGATAATGTAAAGACATGAAATGTTAACTTATGTTGGTACAGCAGGACTGAACCATTTATTTAACAGAATCATAAGTTACATCACAACATATTTACATGATTAGTTGATCATTTTTTCCTATAACTTTACTTCAGCAAAGATGAAACACGCGTCCGTAATTTCATAGGAACAACAGAACACAAATTATCGATCTTATAATAACTTATATCTCTGCAGGCATTTAGCTTGTTTACTGGCTTAAAATAAGAAAGTTTAAGAGGAAGAAAATGGAGGAGGAAAGAAAATGGAGGATGACGAGAGGCAATATCTTGATGTGTTTTAACCAGGAAAAGCACACTCTTCGGCGGCTTCAGCTAGACTCTCACCCGCGGGGAACAACAACTCTTTACCTGGCGAAGATTCTTCATCTCGGCTACGGTAAAGTAGATTAGCCTCAACATACACAGACCGTCCGTCCGTGCTTCTCATGTTGATCAGGCTTCAGCTGTTCACCTTCCAACGGCTTCCATGAGATCTGTGTCGACCTACCAAAGTAACGACCTCAGTTCCGGTTAAAGCTTCCTTGAAGGAATTTCATTAAAATAGAGCTTTTTCAGCTCGAAATGGATTTATAACTGGCACATTATAAATCTTTTAACTGAATGACGTGTCATTAGCGTGTGACTGGCGTTCATTCAGCTCTTTGGGGGACCTCATGACTTGAGGTCCTCAGCAAACTCTAGGCTCCGACAGGAAGTGAAGCCTTAAAAAGGGGAGGTTGACCCAGTAGATCCCTCTCGCTTATTGGTTGCTTCCCAGAAAACGGGAGTGAATTTGTTCGGTTCAGAGAGGTGAAATTCTGAAGGTTGAGCAGGATAACAGAGAAAGATAGTGTTCAGGACAGCCAGACTCATAGCCACCAGTTCTAAAGAGATTTAGATTAGGCTCTGATTCACGTGGCAACCTTCTTAAAACAACTCTGAAAAGCTCAGCTTGACATAAATTTCAACTTTAGGCAGCATTCTGATTCATGTGTGCACATATTACGAATACATCAGCCTATTAAAGAATGACGATGATCATTCAATATAATAATAATTAATTCAATTTATAACGCACTTTTCATTACTGAAAATCTCAAAGTGCTACACATATATTGAATGCTACACACATTCATAAACCGGTGGCGGCAGACTACCATGCAAGGTGCTTTCCAGTCCTACCGTGAGCAACTCAGGGTTAAGTGTCTTGCCCAAGGACACAACGACACATGGTGCGGGTCCCGGGAGTCGAACCGCCAGCTTTCCGATCGGGAGACGACTGCCATTACCACTACACCACGGCCGCAATATATATATATATATATCAAAATTAACACTTGTTCATATGAATAACACAAGGTTATGCCTTGATTATATCTGAATCAAACAAGTAAAAATAAAGAGAGTCTTTTCTGAAGTAATATGTGTCTTGATTGATATTACTGAAATAAAATAGTGGTAAAATGTCTCTCTGCAGGAATGAATGAGATTAGCTTCAAATATAGTTCAGAGACATGTTTAAAGTGTCTCAGTGACCAGGGATCTGATCCACTACACGGGCAGAACAAGATCAGATGAGGAGCAGGCAGAGTGGTAAATCCAAAAGATGGACGAGGGGTCAAGACAAGAGAACCAGACAAGAAGGTGAATGAAATGCTGGATTTCTAGTACAGTGAAGGGTTCAATAATCTGGCAGAGGTTTGGTATGGATGAGGCACTTAAATAGAGCATGAGGCAGGTGCAGGGCATGAGTGCTGATTAGCGGCAGGGAAGTGGGCATGGCAGGTGGCATAGGGGGCTGAGATGGGGTAGAGGGAGGGCAGCCAACTGGAGACCAGAAAGTCACGGTTCAACTTCCAGCCATTCCCACATGTCGTGGTATTTCTAAGCAAGACACTTAATCCCCAATTGCTCCCCGAGCTCTTACACTTAGCTTCCCAGGCTCTTACATAGCTGTCCAATGCTCCACCTGGGTGTATCTCATGTGTGATGGATTAAATGCAGAGAACTATTTTAGCCATTGAATGGGAACATACAATGATGACAATCTTAGACTTCCCCTTCCCATACGGAGGCAAAACATGATAGAGCCCCCACCTTAAGTTCTGGTTCCTGATGGGCATGATGAAAGACCTGGGTCAAGGTCTTGTCCAGGATGTCCAGGTCTGGTAGTTGTAATCCATAGACTATGTAGAAAGGTGACAGGCCAGAAGCAGATGATGGGAGGGAGTTGTGTGCCTTCCAGTCACTTGTTGAAGTGTCTCTGGGCAAGACACTAACCGTGTTTCCATCCATTTTCATTTCGAATTTTGAGCGAATTTTAGAAAATTTCGCAAATATGTAAATTATAATTAATGGGATCAGAAGTTGGTGAGGGACCAGACAAAGTGCAGCCCAAAAACCCCTATGATGAGTACAATTAATGGACTAAGTTTTCCCTCGCCCGGACGCGGGTCACCGGGGCCCCACTCTGGAGCCAGGCCCGGAGGTGGGGCACGCTGGCGAGCGCCTGGTGGCCGGGCTTTTACCCATGGAGCCCGGCCGGGCACAGCCCGAAGAGGAGACGTGGGTCCCCCTTCCCATGGGCTCACCACCTGTGGGAGGGGCCAAAGGGGTCGGGTGCAATGTGAGATGGGTGGTGGCCGAGGGCGGGGACCCTGGCGGTCTGATCCTCGGCTACAGAAGCTGGCCATTGGGACATGGAATGTCACCTCTCTGGTGGGGAAGGAGCCTGAGCTAGTGTGTGAGGTTGAGAGGTTCCGACTAGAAATAGTCGGACTCACCTCAACGCATGGCTCTGGCTCTGGAACCAGTTTCCTTGAGAGGGGTTGGACACTCTTCCACTCTGGAGTTGCCCCTGGTGAGAGGCGCCGAGCAGGAGTGGGCATACTGGTTGCCCCCCATCTTGGTGCCTGTACGTTGGGGTTCACCCCGGTGAACGAGAGGGTAGCCTCCCTTCGCCTACGTGTGGGGGGACGGGCTCTGACTGTTGTTTGTGCCTATGCACCAAACGGCAGCTCAGACTACCCACCCTTTTTGGAGTCCTTGGAGGGGGTATTGGAGAGTGCGCCTCCTGGGGACTCCCTTGTTCTACTGGGGGACTTCAACGCTCACGTGGGCAATGACAGTGAGACCTGGAGGGGTGTGGTTGGGAGGAACGGCCCCCCTGATCTGAACCAGAGTGGTGTTCTGTTATTGGACTTCTGTGCTCGTCATGGATTGTCCATAACGAACACCATGTTTAAGCATAAGGGTGTCCATATGTGCTCTTGGCACCAGGACACCCTAGGTCGCAGTTCGATGATCGACTTTGTTGTCGTCTCATCTGATCTGCGGCCGCATGTCTTGGACACTCGGGTGAGGAGAGGGGCGGAGCTGTCAACTGACCACTACCTGGTGGTGAGTTGGCTCCGATGGTGGGGGAGGATGCCGGTCAGACCTGGCAGACCCAAACGTATTGTGAGGGTCTGCTGGGAACGTCTGGCAGAGTCTCCCGTAAGACGGAGCTTTAACTCCCACCTCCGGGAGAGCTTTGAACACGTTCCAAGGGAGGCGGGGGACATGGAGTCCGAGTGGGCCGTGTTCCGCGCCTCTATTGTCGAGGCAGCTTATCGGAGCTGTGGCCGCAAGGTTGTTGGTGCCTGTCGTGGTGGCAACCCTCGAACCCGGTGGTGGACACCGGCAGTGAGGGATGCTGTCAGGCTGAAGAAGGAGTCCTATTGGGCCTTTTTGGCTTGTGGGACCCCGGAAGCAGCTGATAGGTACCGGCAGTCCAAGCGGCATGCGGCTCGGGTGGTTGCTGAGGCAAAAACTCGGGCGTGGGAGGAGTTCGGAGAGGCCATGGAGAATGACTTCCGTACGGCTTCGAGGCGATTCTGGTCCACCATCCGGCGTCTCAGGGGGGGAAAGAGGTACGAGACCAACACCATTTATGGTGGAGGTGGCGTGCTGCTGACCTCAACTCGGGATGTTGTGAGTCGGTGGGCGGAATACTTCGAAGACCTCCTCAATCCTACTGGCACGTCTTCCACTGAGGAAGCAGAGCCTGGGGACTTTGGGTCGGGTTCTCCGATCTCTGGTGCTGAGGTCGCCGAGGTGGTTAAAAAGCTCCGCGGTGGCAAGGCTCCGGGGGTGGATGAGATTCGCCCGGAGTTCCTTAGGGCTCTGGATGTTGTAGGGTTGTGTTGGCTTACGCGACTCTGCAATATCGCGTGGACATCGGGGGCAGTTCCCTTGGATTGGCAGACTGGGGTGGTGGTTCCCCTATTCAAAAAGGGGGACCGTAGGGTGTGTTCCAACTATAGGGGGATCACACTCTTATGCCCCTTTTCCACCGGTCGGCTCGGGTCGGATGTTACGTCATATGTGCGTCGCAGAGACCCCCTTTCATCCTTTTCCACCGGATATTCCGTGCTAAGCCGCGCGAGATTTCTTGAGATTTTTGGGCTGGTTTCAGAGGGGTGCCGAGGCGAGCTCACCCGCTCCGGAAGGAGGAAGGAGGAGACTCGAGCTGTTTTCACGGAAGCGAGGGAAGCTATCACGGCAGGACTTTACATGAATAACACGGTAAAAACAATTATTTGTTTTTAAATTTATAGCAAAGATGGGTCTTCAGCTGAACGTGTCCTTAATAAAATCACGTATTGCTCAAAACTGCAGGATTTTAAAAAGTAGGTTCGCCACGAGCAACGCGCGGCGCGCGGGCGGCTTTATGTCTTTAAAATGTAGCTCAATGAACAGATATAAAATATATTTCATAGCTGACTTTATAGTACGAGGGTTCCTGAGCTCAACCACGCTTTAATATTGTCACGTAGTGGTCAAATCTGCTGCATTTAAAGTAGTTTCGCTTTGACTTCTTCCAAACCTGTGCTTGCACAACGAAAATAAATTATAAAAATTCGAATTTTATTTCAAATAACCAAAGCTGGGCACCGCTACTTAAAAAATTAGTTCCACAATTTCTAAAACGCTTATTAATTTTTTTAGGTCCACAATTTCAAAAGCACAAATGTCTTATGAAAATTAGGGGAAGCTAATCCAATCCGCTATTTATATATTTTCTATTATATATATATATATATATATATTTATATATAGCCGGCAGCGTTATCAATATTTGCACTACACTGCCAACTGGAAAAGTAACAAAAATGATCCTAAAAGGATGAAATTACAAAAATCAAAGGATTTATTTAATACTTTACGTACATATATTCTATTCGGCCACGAAATTAACAAAAAATAGAATGATCATTTAATCCCTAAAACCACGTTTAAATCTCAAATACACGGGTGTGTCGCCACCGCATTTATACAACAGTAACCCCCAAATACATGAAACTAACGACTCGCCGTCGAATGGTCGACACAAAACGCAGAATAAAATCCTCCGGCCACGTTAATTTGGCTTGAAACAGCTGGGTTTTCTAAGGATTTCCATTAGTAACCCACAACCAACCGGCAGACACAGATTTAGCGTCTATAGGTAGTCAACAGATTTAATGAAAAGTAATTAAAATACATGAAAATAACGACTCACCGTCGCGTGGTGTACACAGAACACAAAATAGAATCCTCCGGCCACGTTAATTTGGCTTGAAACAGCTGGGTTTTCTAAGGATTTGTCCAAGTACCCAGCACAAACAGCTAGCCACGGAATTAGCCCCTGAGTTCAACTATGACCCGGAAGCTGTCGAGATGGAATAGTCCATTTTTAGTAGGGGGATAAAGAAATCAACCGTTTTTTAAATTGCTTATTTAATGATTGTTTTCATCGTAACTATAATTATTTTTATGTTAAATGTAGATTAACAAGCAGGATCAATGTTAGGAATTAGGTGACTGGCCGGGGCGCGGCGGGGCCGGGGCCTCATGCTGATGGGATCCCCAGGCAACGGCATCATTTACCTACATGGTAGATCCTGTCTGTTCCCCCCTCTGCTCCCTCCCCCCTCCAACCCTCCCTCCCCCCTCCAACCCTTCCTCCTCTCTGCTCTTTACGGTGGGGAAAAAGGTAAAACAAGCAGCATAAGAGCTTGTAAATAAGTTTATTGGTTTTTACTGATAGATAATTAGTTATTAGCGGTACTGCATTTTAAATAAAAATAGCATAAATCCGCTTATGAATTATAAAAGTTAGTCAATTCACAAAAACGCTGACAAAAAGTTTAGGTCCACTGTAAGCGGAATAGCGCTTTAGCGCTCCCTAGCGGTCTGTGCCCACCTTTGCAAATAACTCCAACATTAAACATTTAGTATATGAACATGTTGTGATCACACTATAATTTTTTGAAAAATATCAGCTATGTGGTTTTTGATATAATTGATAATATGTGATACAAAGTACAAGGGAGAAAAATAATGAAGGTAGCTTGACACAGTTATGTCTATAAAACATTGAATTTTATTTCAAATAACTCCAACAGGATACATTTAGTATATGAACATGTTGTGATCACACTATATTTTTTTGAAAAATATCAGCTATGTGGTTTTTGATATAATTGATGATATGTGATACGAAGTACAGGGGAGACAAATAATGGAGGTTGCTTGACACAGTTATGTCTATAAAACATTGAATTTTATTTCATTTTTTCATTCATTCATTCATTCATTCATTCAACCTTTATTTATACAGGCTAGCCTCGTTGAGTCATGGGGACTCATTTACAAGAGGGACCTGTCTCACTCACACCAAACAACCATCCACTCTCACACTCACACCTAGGGTCAATTTAGAGTCTTCAATCAGCCTAACAATTTCAAATAACTCCAACAGGATAAAGTCAGTACTGTATATGAACATGTTGTGATCACACTGTGTTGTTTAAACAAAAAAAACAACAAAAAAACAGTTTCTGGACTAAATTAATCACATTTTTCTTTTACAGTCAACAGAAGAAAATCACCAGAATTCAACAACCTGTGTCATCTTCTGGAGGAAGACGTGAGACAGCAGATGGAAATTTGTTACTTCTCTTTGTCACTTCAAACTTTTCCTATTAAACGTTATATTTTCTTAAGTGGTGTCCTCGAACATTCAATTTCCTAAACTTATTTTATAATGTGAAGTGTGTACAGGTAGTCCCCGATTTACGAGCGCTCTGATCTACGAGGTTCCAGACTTACGAGCTGGCGAATTTTTTGAAAAAACGCAAAAAATACTGAGTTTTTCTGTGTTTTTTCACCACAGTTCGTTAGCTAAACATGTGGACACACGTTTCCGATCATTTTTATGCACTCATAAGCAGTTTTTCGATGAAAAACGAGTGTTCGTAGTCGCGCTAGCAAAACCGTTCCAATTTACGAGCGAAATTCCGGACTTACGAGACACGTGGCGGCCGTTCCAAATTACGAGATTTCCGGTTTACGAGCGCCTCGTTGTAACGGAACTCGCTCGTAAATCGGGGACTACCTGTATAGTGTTTAAATCCATACTGGAAGTTAAGAGAACTTTCCATTTGCATTTGACCTTTAAAGAATCATAAGATAAAGATTATTAGAATCTGCTCAACTGTTATTACGTTATAAATTATTTGGTTCTAGGATGAAGTCATACAAAAAAAGTCAAAAATTAAAAGTGGCCAAAGTCCTTTGGACAGTTTAAAGTTAAAGAATTCACAGACCATCCATCTACCATCTACCACCCAGCAGCAACTTTACCAGGGAGACTCTGGCAGTTTCAAAGATCACAGTGTGATGTTTTAAATCAACTTTATTTATAAAGCACATTTTAAAAACCACAGGGTCAACCAAAGTGCTGTACAATAACATAAAAGACAAGTTAATTAAAAACTATAAAAAGCATACAAAAATAAATACATATACCAGTCTTACTGCAGGTGTGTTAACATGCCATAAAAGATAAGATCTCGTGTTAAAAGCCAAGGAATAAATGTGTGTTTTTAAATAAGATTTAAAAAGTTTTGAGGACTGTCAGCAGCAACTGCTCAGCTGATCTGAGATCGGGGAGGGCAGGAAGGTTGAAGCAGCTCAGACAAATATGGTTTTGCAACTTTATCAAGCACCTTGTGCATAACTAAATAATAAAATATGCTTTAATACATCTTTATTGTAAAAATACTAAATTGGAAAATACATGGGTTTAAAGAAGGCAACAAGGTAGGATTATGAATTGGGTTTAAAGATTACAGCTCATGAGGTACTCATTATAGCATGACATCTCTTTCACAACATTCTGTCAAAGCCTTTATTGTGTTCTTCTTCTAGTGGTGGCTAGTACTGTAGTAAATAGCTTGAGGGAACACTACTGCCACCATGTGGTAAGACGAGTAGGATTCTGGACCCCGCCCACAGAAGGGGTACAAAAAAGCTGTGGAAACAGAACATAGATGTGACCCGACCCGAACTGAGCCGACCTGAGCCGATCCAACCCGAGCCGAGCCGAGCGGTGGAAAAGAGGCATTTAAGCCTCCCTGGTAAGGTCTATTCAGGGGTTCTGGAGAGGAGGGTCCGTCGGATAGTCGAACCTCGGATTCAGGAGGAGCAGTGTGGTTTTCGTCCTGGTCGTGGAACACTGGACCAGCTCTACACCCTCAACAGGGTCCTGGAGGGTGCGTGGGAGTTTGCCCAACCAGTTTACATGTGCTTTGTGGACTTGGAGAAGGCATTCGACCGCGTCCCTCGGGGGGTTCTGTGGGGGGTACTCCGGGAGTATGGGGTACCAGGCCCTTTGATAAGGGCTGTTAGGTCCCTGTACGACCGGTGTCAGAGCTTGGTCCGCATTGCCGGCAGTAAGTCAGGCTCGTTTCCGGTGAGAGTTGGACTCCGCCAAGGTTGCCCTTTGTCACCGATTCTGTTCATAACTTTTATGGACAGAATTTCTAGGCGCAGCCAAGGTGTTGAGAGGATCCGTTTTGGTGACCTTAGAATCGCTTCTCTGTTTTTTGCAGATGATGTGGTCCTACTGGCTTCATCAGTTCGTGATTTACAACTTTCACTGGAGCGGTTTGCAGCCGAGTGTGATGCGGCCGGGATGAGGATCAGTTCCTCCAAATCCGAGGCCATGGTCTTGAGCCGGAAAAGGGTAGCATGCCCTCTCCGGGTCGGGGAGGAGGTCCTGCCCCAAGTGGAGGAGTTTAAGTATCTCGGGATCTTGTTCACGAATGAGGGAAAACTGGAGCGTGAGATCGATAGGCGGATAGGTGCAGCGTCCGCAGTGAAGCGGGCGCTGTACCGGTCTGTCGTGGTGAAGAGAGAGCTGAGTCAAAAGGCAAAGCTCTCAATTTACCGATCGATCTACGTTCCCACCCTCATCTATGGTCATGAGCTTTGGGTTATGACCGAAAGAACAAGATCTCGGATACAAGCGGCTGAAATGAGTTTTCTCCGCAGGGTGGCTGGACTCTCCCTTAGAGATAGGGTGAGAAGCTCAGTCATCCGGGAGGGACTCGGAGTAGAGCCGCTGCTTCTCCACATCGAGAGGAGCCAGTTGAGGTGGCTCGGGCATCTGGTTAGGATGCCTCCTGGACGCCTCCCTGGTGAGGTGTTCCGGGCATGTCCCACCGGGAGGAGACCCAGAGGAAGACCCAGGACGCGCTGGAGGGACTATGTTTCTCGGCTGGCCTGGGAACGCCTTGGGATTCCCCCGGAGGAGCTGCTCCAAGTGGCTGGGGAGAGGGAAGTCTGGGCCTCCCTACTTAGGCTGCTACCCCCGCGACCCGACCCCGGATAAGCGGAAGAAGATGGATGGATGGATGGATGGATGGATGGGATCAGAAGTGTTTCCATTAACTGACTTGAAGCGCATCTGCCATGCCACGCAAAGCGTCACTATGTCAGACGTCAGCGTTATTACGTCAGACGTCAGCGTCATTACGTCAGACGTCAGCGCCATTAATCAGACGTCAGCGTTACGCACGTCTACAGTAAACAGGAAGTAGCGGTTCAAAACAGACATCTCGGCAAAATGGAGAGAATATTTCAGGAATGTGTTGCTATCGGGCAAGTTGTATTTATTCTGTCATGCCAACTATTTTTAGCGATGCAACATGTTGTCCGGAGACGAAGAGAAAGACATGTAATCTTTTGTGTTGGAACACCAGGCAGTGCGCACGATGCAGCTGTTTTCGCCACGTCCAACCTGTGCAGGTATGATTCCCATTAACCATTCTGCTAATTTTTAATAGCCTTAATATGAAATGAGTGCTTGTAATATGCACTTTTGGTTTTGGAGCAGCAAATAGCAATTTGTACCTTGCTCACGACTATTAACTTTGACTTCAAAATACAAAGTAATATTTTCAGGCGATAGATCTGTTTGTTTCACTTACAAGTCAAATTATTTATTGTATAAATAACAATAAATATTAAGTAGTACAATAAATAAACAACAACAAAACATGATGTATCTTCTGGCATCACCTACATGGACATTACACAGCAAATTGACTGAGGAGTCCAAATACAAATTTTTATCATCTGGTGTTATGGGAGGCGCACTTAGGGTAACAAACAAGTGTTTCATACAAAATATTAACTCCATGTGTAATACAGTGTTTAATTACTTTTTTTGTATTGATGTTTTTGTGGTTTAATAATTGAAAAATTACAAATACAGTTGTGGTTCTTGAAAAGTTAGAGAAAAACACTATGAACATTATACATAAATGCAGACACAAATAAATAACATCCATTACAATGTATTTCACCAAAGTTACATGACAACTTTTTAACATTAATAAATGTATTCAAGTAAGACTTGTGACTGTTAAATTGATTTTATTCACCTGGACTTGTGGTGCAAAACATGTCCTTGTATGTCAAACATTGCAGATCCTTGCTGTTTTATGCTAGCCTAGTAATGTCGGCCTAATGTTTCACTGTACTTCACAGATTTCCTGAGAGGCACCCTAAAGCCAACACCGATGTGGAGGGGGTCGGTGTGCCTCTACTGATAGTTGGAGACCCGGCCTATCCACTACTCCCATGGCTCATGAAAGGCTTCTCCGGTCCTAACCTTACAGAGGCACAAGAGGATTTCAACATTCATCTCAGTGCTATCCGTGTTAAGGTTGAGCACACATTCGGGCAGCTAAAAGGGAGATGGCGCATTCTTTCCAAACGCTCGGATGTGCATCACTCTTTTATGCCGACAGTAGTGACTGCATGTTGTGTGTTACACAATATGTGTGTGAAGGAGAAGCAGCGGCTACCACCTGGACTGCAAGAGGCACCTGTGAATGATGGACAAATGCCACCTCGTCAGCATAATGATGATGTACCCGACGGAGAGTCCCAGCGTATCAGGGAAGCTCTTGTCCATCACGTGGCACGCCAACGTCTCCCTGCTGTTCCGTAAAGCCTGTTGAACATTGGCCCTCATGCACGAACCGTTCGTACGCACAGATTTGTTCTTAAACTGTGCGTACGAGTGATTTAGGATCATTTGTGGCATTCAACAATGTTTTCGTATCCTACGATTTTTTTCAGATACGAACAAAATTTACGAGTGGTCCGGACCTGTCGTATATTTTAGGAGCGTCAGTCTGCTGTCATCCAGACGGAATTTCTCCACTAATAACTTCATATTTCGTTATTTAGAAAATATTTAGAGTTTAAAAAAGTCACGCACCACAATTGTTCTTGACAATAGGTTCTGTTTGAAGTCGAATTATAATTTTAAATGTAATAATGACTAACGGATTAAAGTATTTAAATTAAAATCAATTTGTTATCAATGCCGTTTTCTAACACTACAATATCAATATGAAGATCTCAAACTGAAACCAACTTAAATTATGAATTAATTTAAGTTTAATTTGTCTCGGTAACGCAGACTTCGGTAACGCAGACTTTACATTGACCTCCTCCTGTTGCAGTCATAGCTGTCAGATAGCTCAATCAGTAAAGCGTTGCGTCGCAGTGCCGAACCTTATGGGTTCGAGTCCCACATGGGACAACGTTTTTTTTTCTCCTTTTAATTCATTCCAGATTTAAAAAACACAAGAAAACTATTTACAATACAACAAGAAATGAAGCATAAAGTCTTTTTAATCTGGAATGAATAAATAATCTAAAGAAAGAAGGAAAAAAAATAGTCATACCTCGTGGGACTCAAACCCACGAGGTCTCGATAAGCAGTGCAATGCTTTACCCAGTGGGCCACCAGGTCGCGTGTATATTTTAAGGTCCACATTTCTTATAAACAAACATTCTTTGGCTTTAGTTGGTCATTTACTCCCATGAGTGACGCTGCTAATAAGGACAGATTTTCTTTTCTTGACCTCAGAGAGCAGAACTTCAAACTCCGCACCGGTAGAGTTCTTCTTTTACTTTTCGCTGTCATTTTATGAACGAACACGTTTTGCCTCTGAGGCAGGAAACGTAGCCTTATATGGTGTTTTGAGGGGTGGGAATTATGTAAATAACCTCTCCGCGTGCACGCGCAGGTTGATAGAACAGGTGGGATTCATCATATTTGCGCAGCCATTTACACACTTTTCCTGAGGATAGAAGAGTTTGTTGAATCTGACGTGGCATGTTCGTACGAACGCTTCGTACGAACAAAAGTAGGAGAAATTTAGGATAAAAATACGAACATGTTCGTGCATGAGGGCCATTGTTTCTATCCTGGTATTACAACAATTTGTCATTCAAACAATTTTCTACGTAAGAATATACATAATTGTTTATGTATTTCAACACATCCTCAGAGGTCAAGGAAGTGGATGCATGTGTGGAATGTTTCTTGTCTGTATACACCCATCTTTAAAAAACGTGTTCTAACAGTATTTACATCTTTGATCTACTACACAGACAATTTGAAGTTTGATTGCTTTGTACTTTTAGAATGTTCTGTTGAAGTGCTATTATTTTACTGCTAAAAGCCGCTTTAAGTTTTACTGAAGGTCTTTGCTTAGTTGTGACAATATCCAATGATTGCTGAAACCTGAAATGTTTTTGCTTAATAAAACCTTTATTCAAAAGAATTGCCAAAAAGTAAATACAATTATAATTCTGATGTATAGATGGGTATAGTTTACATCAACAATATCAAACTTAAGAAGCAACCTTAAGAACAACCTTAAGAAGCCTGATTTTTCAAAAAAACTAACATCAAAACAAGAAAAAAAAAAGGATTGCAGTACACATGCACAGTCATGTAAACAAAACCAAAACAGTTGTGACTGCATTGCAGCTGAGGAAAAATATTTCAAAGCTAAAAATAAACAAAGTTTCACCAACACCAAACACCAACATTTAATAAACATAATCATAAAATGAAATAAATGTGTAATACTGTCCCGAGCTTTTCAATTAAAGTATAAGAGAATAAAAAATTATATCTATAAAATAAAATGAAGGTTCGGGCATAGACATTTGTAAGAGTGACAAAGCAGCAATATGAGGTTAATGTACACAGTATATGTATGAGGTAGTTGATATTGGTATAGAGGTAAAGTGGTATGGTATAGAGGTAAAGTGGTGTATGCAATAAGGCTAGTAAAAAGAGTACTGGTACTGTCTATCAGCAGTAGTGTAGATATAAAAAAGTGTAAATGTAAACAGTAGTAATAAAAGTAAACAGTAAATGTAAACAGTAGTAATAAATGTAAACAGTAATAATAAATGTAAACAGTATTAATAAATGTAAACAGTAAATGTAAACAGTAGTATGACTATAGGCAGTAATGTAATACAAACATTAGTGGCATTAGTGCATATATGATAAGTAGTGCAAACTGAATGAGCACATGACCGTGAGTTAAGTGAATAACCCGTATTGATGACACAGTCCAGTGTTAAAAACTTTGTGTTGTGTGGTGATGTGTGTTTTTTGTGTTAAGGCAGTACAAATGGGAGGGGAGGCAATGCAGGCAGAGTGTTAAGCATCCTGACTGTGATGCAATATATTCACCCCTGTGAAGCAGCATAGTGATTAAAAAAATAAAAATAAATATGGCTAACAAAATAAAATGATTGCAGTATGTAACAACAAAACTAAACCTATACGACATTCCTGCAAATCGAATGCTGCTTTATAAAGCTTTAAAATGGAGGTCTTTGGTACTTCCATCTGTATAATTATGCAAAAGGCCTAATTATCTAGAAATACAAACTATTGGCACATAAAGGTGGCAAAAGTTTGCAGCTGAAATGCTGTCTTATGAAAAGCTTAACTGAAAAACAAGTAGCACTACTCCCTGCAGTAGCCATGACCTCACGCACGTGCATGTCTTTCAGCTGCGTTTGCACACCGCTCAAAGCAATGCACTGCTTTTTCCTGTGTATATGCAATGGACTGCATAGTTGCTCGGTCTTTCGCTGCTTCCTCCTGCTGTTGCTTCAGGAGAGCATCCAACACAGCCGTTTTTCTTGTTGTCGGGGTTTTGTTTGTGGGGGATCGTGACCAGAAACGTTGACCTCCTGTTGCAGCTGACCTCTGTGGCTGAGGTATGTCAGAATCAGTTGGCGAACTGTCGGCCTCTGAGCCCGCGTAGTCAGGTATAGTTGGTGACTCTGTTGTGTTTGAAATGACAAAGTTATTAGCATGTTTGCAGTTTATTACTACACAACGTACCAGAATTGTGTATGTCCTAATGTTCACACATCAAAAGTATTATCTGCCTTCAGTCCCACCCCAAACACATCAAACTAATGAAGAAAGTATCAAAACAAATTAATTGACATCATACACAGATGAGGAACAAATTCAGTCAACAGAATTAACTCAATTTGTACCTCAATTAATTTTATGTACAAAAGCAGAATATTCACATTGTGCTTAATGTCCACAGTAGTGAAGTGAAAATTTCTGTCACACAACAACATAACAGGTGGGGGTTTGGGGGGGTAGTGTACAATCAAAGTCCTACCACCTTATTTTTGAAAATCGGACGTGTTTGTCTTTTGCAAACGGTATGATTTCATCCCCGCTCATTCTCAATCAGTTCATCTGGACAGTTTCTTTTTAGCAGAAACGTTTCACCCTCACTCCAGAGGGCTTCCTCAGTCAGAGTAGTCCAAAGCACACTGAAGTTAACCCACCAAGTAAGCAACTTATGTGGACCAACCAGTTTGCTGTAGCCAAGATGGTTTCTGGGGGCGTGTCCCTCGTCGACTCCTCCCAGGCAGGCAGACATGTCCAAAGTGGTTCAAGACAAGAAAGTTAATTCTCAATAGTCCAGGTATCAAATCCGCTCATTCTCAATCAGTTCATCTGGACAGTTTCTTTTTAGCAGAAACGTTTCACCCTCACTCCAGAGGGCTTCCTCAGTCAGAGTAGTCCAAAGCACACTGAAGTTAACCCACCAAGTAAGCAACTTATGTGGACCAACCAGTTTGCTGTAGCCAAGATGGTTTCTGGGGGTGTGTCCCTCGTCGACTCCTCCCAGGCAGGCAGACATGTCCTGGGAGGAGTCGACGAGGGACACGCCCCCAGAAACCATCTTGGCTACAGCAAACTGGTTGGTCCACATAAGTTGCTTACTTGGTGGGTTAACTTCAGTGTGCTTTGGACTACTCTGACTGAGGAAGCCCTCTGGAGTGAGGGTGAAACGTTTCTGCTAAAAAGAAACTGTCCAGATGAACTGATTGAGAATGAGCGGATTTGATACCTGGACTATTGAGAATTAACTTTCTTGGTATGATTTCATGTTAATAAAACTATTGCATTCCCAGTTTGATGACTGTAAAGTTCTTGTTCATATGGTTCTGTAGTGTGTTTCTTTGATGTTATTTAAGTTATATTAAGTCATGTGTACAGTATTTGTAAAACTTGACACTTTGACTAACATTTTTATACAAATGTGTAGTTGTCAGGACCTAGTCATGTAAGTTGAACATTGGTATATGCCCACTGTATAGTGACATTTGCATTTTGTGCTTGTTTAAAAGTTATGCAAGTTTAAATGTTATTTGAGTTTAAATGTTATACTGTACCTTCCGATTCCTTGCTGCCTTGATCATCATTACCCACAGTAGACCTATCATCGCCTTCCTCATCCAAAGGCTCCACATCACCTAACAATGAAAAACATAGCAAAATTGCATAAAACTTTTCAGTTGTGATAACGTATTTACAACCGTTCTTACACAAACAACGGTATAATGCAACAATTCAAAACCAAACTGTCTTTGTAGTTTCAAGTGCAAGTAACTAGACAAATTAACTCATAGGTTATCGCAGAACACAAGAGTTCTTCCATATTTAGGAACTTAAAATAGCAGATGTTCTCAAATGAAAGAAAACCATTTCTCCAATTTTGTAAGTGAGAGTATCTGCCAGAACTAGGATTTATGAACATACAAAATTTGTATAGTTAAATAAACTACGCATATTTGATTTGATTTATTTAATCATTCATTTTACAATAAAATACACAACAATATACACATAAAATAAGAAAATAACACACAAATATAAAACGAAAGGCAGATGATTGAAGAAAAAAATTCTTATTTTATCTGCCCCTTATCTACCTAACAAACAATTCACACAACCAAATTCTTCAATTTCCAAGCGAGTGAAGACTACAGATAATTCCACTAGAAACATGACACAATTAATTGGGGAGACAGTAGTGTTGTAGCATTCATGTTAGCATTTTAGCATTCATGTTAGCATGTTAGCATTCATGTTCGCATGGTAAGGCCTGTATAAGTAGTACCTGAGCTGTTGATAACAGAGGACAAAGATGCAACGATGGGCCTCTGGCCGAGAATCTCCTCCATTTCTGCGAAAAAGCGGAACTTTGACTTGTACTTGCCACCAGAACCACTACGAGACATATCTTGTTTCTCTCCCATGTACCGCTGTTTCAGACTCTTCCACTTACTACGTAAAATTGTCCAGGGCTTCTCAAACCCCATGGCGAGCATTTCGGCTTGTAAATTCTGGTAGATTTGAACATTGCGTTGCTGTTTTCCATCCAAAATAGCTGTAATGTTTTTTTCACGGACGAGACTGATGATGAGCCATGTTGCCGCGCGTTATGGGACATCCGGGGAGACAGCGGAAACAGCTGATCAGTCACGTGACGTGAATGTTCGCTACGTCAGAACTGAGTCGGCAAATGTGTTTCCATCTGTCGTTTTGCGCATCTGCTCATTTTCGAAGATCCCAAAAACCACCTCAAGCGAGCGTATAAACTTTTTGGCGAATTTCAGGAAGTAACTTCGCATTTTGCCGTTTCCATTAAGCTTTTCTGCTGCGATATTTCAAAATGCGCACCTAGAAACCTTGATGGAAACACGGCTAGTTTCATCAGAGTCATGAAAAATAAGTTTGTATGACAGAGTTTACGTGAAAAAAGTCTGGTGAGATATTTCAAACATTCATGTTCACAAACATCTCTTTTTACAAAGCAGATCAACTTTACTTTTTGGAGGAGCAAACCTCAACAAAGATGATGCTAAAACTCTTGACTTGATCCAGTCCGGCTCTGCGTGTGTGAGTTAAGACATGTTTTCTGTCAGCACGGTTGTTGGTTTAAAGATACTACCTCCCTTTAAGAGCTGCTTTTGACAGAGCAACAATACCATGAAATCTGACTGAAGGAACTCACCTCCAAAAAGAAAAAGAGCTAACATGCTGATGTTGTGAGTGTTTGCCTCTTTATCCGGTGTTGTTGTGCGTGTGTTCACCTGTGACAGGGGCTATTCATTAGGCAGAGATGAGCTCATGAGGGTGGGTCTCACTGAGGGATTGGTGAGTAAATCTCAAATCCAAGGTTAATCCTGGCCTTTCACTCTGGAGAGTCTAGTGATCAGAAAGCATTATGGGTAGGCTAGAATGGAAGGGCAGAAAGGAAAAGTGCATTTAGATTAAGAGTTAGTGAAAACACTGCATGGTAGGAAACAACAAGGTGAAATTATATCATTTGTTCAATCTTTGAATGTTTTGTCATTTGTTACATCATTCAAATTCTTAAAATGCAGATTATTTCTAAACAAATTAAGTAGCTTATGGCTGGTCAGAATCATAACTTCATATTTTAATAGCTTTTTTTCTCACCCTCAAGTAAGATACAAACACAACAAAGAGGCCTTGGGCAGGATGAAACCCTGACACCTAGAACACAGTGGAGTGGTGCCATTTTAAAACAAAGGCCAATTAAAGAAATTATAGTTTTTTTGTACCACTTTACAATAAGGCTACCATTATTTGTCTAATAAATAGTTTATAGATACATTATTAATTCCTTTATAAACTCTTTATAAATCATTAATAACTGCTTATCATGCATTAACTAAGGGTGATAGAGAGACACAACTGACCCG
>JBBPBX010009014.1:40344-61066 GCA_038048925.1 Garcialebias charrua | reverse complement strand
CAGTGTAACACAGAAAAATTTATTTACAAGATGGACATTATGGCATCTCTTATTGCTAGGTGGCTGTTCATTTGTGCTCCAACATCATGTGGCTGCTCTGGCACCTGAAGTTCACCCTCAATGTATTCCCACTCTGGCAAGAATATCTCCCCATTGGCCTCACATACGTTGTGTAAAATACAGCAGGCCACAACAACTGTGGACATGAAAGCTGTATCTACATCGTTCCGTTTTGCAAGACACCTCCAGCGGCCCTTCAGACGCCCAAATGCGTTTTCCACCACCATCCGAGCAGAGCTGAGACGAAAGTTGAATTTCTTCTGGGACTGATTCAGCACTTGGTGATTTGTGAAGCCTTTCATCAACCAGTTCCGGATGGGGAATGCAGGATCTCCTATAATGTGCGCTGGCACCTCAACACCACCGACATCCATCGTCACCTGTTCACAGACAGACAGACAAAAACACAACATTTAACTCACATCGTCTGCAACATACTCAAATCTTATTGATAAACACCCCACCCCAAACTTTCATTTTTTATAGACTTTAGAACGTAAAACTCTTCCTGGTTACATCGCTGCAGGTGTTATCTTCTATGGCAGATGTAACGTTTCTTTAAGCAGACATACAAGTAACATATGCACCAGGGGCCTCATGTATCAACGGTGCGTACGCACAAAAACCTTGCGTACGTCATTATCCACGCAAAACTCCGTATGTATCAAAACAGAACTGAACGTGGAAATGTGCGCAGCTCCACGCCGACTCCAGGGTTGGCGTACGCACGTTTCTGTGGTTTTGGTTCCTTTGGCGACACTTACAGGTGATTCTGAGAAACTGTTCATGATGTGAAAATAATTATTATTCCCACCAAACACACATGATTAACAATTATTACATCCACAAGGAGCTGGCAGACCGATCGGGACTGTCCAGTCCACACAAAGCCGGATCATATCATGTAATGGTCTCATCCATATGATTCTAAAGGCTGAGTTATGGTCGCACTTTGGGGCGCGCACCCTCGCCGGCAGTGGAGGTGTTTCATACTTGGCGTTTATTGTAGATTTCTCCAAAATGACACGTGAAAGTACACCTTATAACTTGTAGGAGAGTAAAAGCTTCACAGACAAACAGATTGCGCACAAAGGCTGCGGTGCGCGCAGCGTTTGTGGAGACTCCAACATCACGTCATGTCATGAAAACTCTCCACTGAGGCGCAGAGACTCGTTTCTTCATATCATCTATTAAATAAACAAAGATCTATGTTCTACCAAACATCTAAGTTCCTCTGTGTTTACAGTAATTATGGTAATAAACTCGTGCACAAAGTTAATATTTTCAATCAGAATGGATGAGCCAGTTGCGCACCAAAGCAGCGTGCGCGCACACACAAATACCGACACCAATCACTCGTTCTTTGCGTGATAAACACATTTTATTACTATTCTTACTTAGGATTTTTTCCTCACTCATATTATATTAAATTCATTATTTTCCTGAATCTAGAAATCATTTCTGATCGCGCAGGGATCAAACAAACATGTCCTTCACACATGCAGGAAGTAATTTGCATCTGTTTAACATATGTAAATGAAGGTGTGTCAGGGGAAGTGTCTCACGTGCGCTAAGTTCCACAATAATTGTGATGTACAAAAAGAATGTGCGTGGATTCAGGCGTACGCACGGTTTGATACATCTGGATTTTTTTGTGCGTACGTAGTTTTCTGGATTTGACCGTACGTCACGTTTCAGTAAGAAATCCACGCAAGTATTTGTACATGAGGCCCCAGATGATCAGCTAAAGCTCACTTGCAGTGATCAGAAAGTGTACAATACTAAAGCGCATCAACATCCATTACATAACATTACTTTACAGTGAAATATTTGTAAAATACAAAGTAATGCACCTAAATGAATTACTTCTGTTAGCAAAGCAGGTTTGAAACATATGCAGTGGTGTACTTACATCACGGGGGAAAAGAAATCCATCTTGGCTCTCGGCTTTGTGGAATATGTCAGAGTTGGCCAAAACACGGGCATCATGGGTACTACCAGGCCAGCCAACGTAGATGTCTGTGAAACTGAAGTAACAAAAAGTGCTTATTAAAAAACAGTGACCTGTTTAAGCTGTGGGAAGTACATGTTTAGCAACACTTTTTGATTAAATATTAATATATGAACAAACACAACTTAGATTACACATTACCGGCAGTTGTGGTCAACAACAGCTTGAAGAACAATGGAGTAGTAACCTTTGCGGTTGAAATAGGCACCAGGAGACTGGCAGGGAGCGATGATGGGAATATGTGTGCCATCAATGGCACCTGCGCACATAGGGTATCCTCGAAGATTAAATCCATTTATGACGTTGCGCAAACGTTCCCCACTTGGCAGACTGATGGTACGTTTCAAAAGTGCTTTCTTGATCGCCACGGTCACCAGATGTACTGACATGCACACACTGGACAGACCAATCCCAAATATGCAGCTGATGGACCTGTACTCACTCGGGGTTGCAAACCACCATAAAGCAACAGCCAGTTTCAGCATAGGTTCCAAAGGCAGACCACGACGTGTTCTTTGACGGACCAGATATGGCTGAATGTGCTGGAACACTACGTCGAATGTTAATCTGGACATTCTAAAATGTTTTCTCCATTCATCCTCACCGAAGTTGTTCAGTACTTCGGTCCAAAACACTGCTCCCTGGGGTCGCTCCATCCTCCATACACGTCGTTCAGCTCGGTTGTAGTCCAAATAAACAATACGCCGTCTTTCCCTTCGGCGTTGCCTCAATGTGCGCAATGCTGTGTCAAAGCTTGCATCCGAGTTTGTCGGTCTTCGCGCAAATAATTGCTGCATCTTGGCATTTATTAACAAGAGCATTCGGATAAGCACAACGATGTTCGCTAGCGTCGCCATGTTTGTTTACAGACACCTCTGCTGTCCAACGTTAAACACGCAGGCACCACGTCATCACGTTAAACACGCAGGCACCACGTCATCTGATCTGCGGATTTTCACCACGCCTCTTTTCAAGCCGGGCTGCAAATCGTTTTGTGAATGCTCCATTGAGGGCGGGCCGTGGCCGGATTCAACTTTGTTTTATGAATGACCCGATGGGCATTAAAGCCGGACTGCTCTGTGCGGGAATAGCGCATGTCTGACTTATGAAAGGGGCAACTAAGTATAATCACTGTGAAATATCACATCATGCTGATGTTGGTCTGTTTTCTTGTTGCTATGTTCATCTGTGACCTCTGCTCATAAAGACTCATGTTCATGCTGCTGTTTGTAATTACGTTTTTCTATTACTCTAGGGCTTAGTGTATTTCTAGTTGGATGTTTTTCTTAGTTCATATCCTAGATGTTATTACTGTTTTCAGATCAGGGGGGCCGTTCCTCCCAACCACACCCCTCCAGGTCTCACTGTCATTGCCCACGTGAGCGTTGAAGTCCCCCAGCAGAACAAGGGAGTCCCCAGGAGGCGCACCCTCCAATACCCCCTCCAAGGACTCCAAAAAGGGTGGGTAATCTGCGCTGCCGTTTGGTGCATAGGCACAAACAACAGTCAGAGCCCGTCCCCCCACACGTAGGCGAAGGGAGGCTACCCTCTCGTTCACCGGGGTGAACCCCAACGTACAGGCACCAAGATGGGGGGCAACCAGTATGCCCACTCCTGCTCGGCGCCTCTCACCAGGGGCAACTCCAGAGTGGAAGAGTGTCCAACCCCTCTCAAGGAAACTGGTTCCAGAGCCAGAGCCATGCGTTGAGGTGAGTCCGACTATTTCTAGCCGGAACCTCTCAACCTCACACACTAGCTCAGGCTCCTTCCCCACCAGAGAGGTGACATTCCATGTCCCAATGGCCAGCTTCTGTAGCCGAGGATCAGACCGCCAGGGTCCCCGCCCTCGGCCACCACCCATTCCACAATGCACCCGACCCCTTTGGCCCCTCTCACAGGTGGTGAGCCCATGGGAAGGGGGACCCACGTCTCCTCTTCGGGCTGTGCTCTTCAACGCTCACGTGGGCAATGACAGTGAGACCTGGAGGGGTGTGGTTGGGAGGAACGGCCCCCCTGATCTGAACCCGAGCGGTGTTCTGTTGTTGGACTTCTGTGCTCGTCATGGATTGTCCATAACAAACACCATGTTCAGGCATAAGGGTGTCCATGTGTGCTCTTGGCACCAGGACACCTTAGGTCGCAGTTCGATGATCGACTTTGTTGTCGTCTCATCTGATCTGCGGCCGCATGTCCTGGACACTCGGGTGAAGAGAGGGGCGGAGCTGTCAACTGACCACTACCTGGTGGTGAGTTGGCTCCGATGGTGGGGGAGGATGCCGGTCAGACCTGGCAGACCCAAACGTATTGTGAGGGTCTGCTGGGAACGTCTGGCAGAGTCTCCCGTAAGACGGAGCTTTAACTCCCACCTCCGGGAGAGCTTTGAACACGTTCCGAGGGAGGCGGGGGACATTGAGCCCGAGTGGGCCATGTTCCGCGCCTCTATTGTCGAGGCAGCTTATCAGAGTTGTGGCCGCAAGGTTGTTGGTGCCTGTCGTGGTGGCAACCCTAGAACCCGGTGGTGGACACCGGCGGTGAGGGATGCTGTCAGGCTGAAAAAGGAGTCCTATTGGGCCTTTTTGGCCTGTGGGACCCCGGAAGCAGCAGATAGATACCGGCAGTCCAAGCGGCATGCGGCTCGGGTGGTTGCTGAGGCAAAAACTCGGGCGTGGGAGGAGTTCGGAGAGGCCATGGAGAATGACTTCCGTACGGCTTCGAGGCGATTCTGGTCCACCATCCGACGTCTCAGGGGGGGAAAGCGGTACGCGACCAACACCATTTATGGTGGGGATGGCGTGCTGTTGACCTCAACTCGGGATGTTGTGAGTCGGTGGGCGGAGTACTTCGAAGACCTCCTCAATCCTACTGGCACGTCTTCCACTGAGGAAGCGGAGCCTGGGGACTTTGGATCGGGCTCTCCAATCTCTGGTGCTGAGGTCGCCGAGGTGGTTAACCCCCATAAATGCCCCAATGATGTAGCAGTATGACCTGGGGCCAACTCCAACACACACAACACACAGAAAAGGCCCAACCCAGTAAAACAGAGGAAAAGCGAAGTGTGCTGAACGCTTGGGCCAGCAAGACATTTTTGAGGAAATGGAAGCACACAAACAAGGAAATGGAAAACTAAAAGCTGAACGACGGGGCGCTAGGATCATCAATGGATCTCATCGCAGGAGAGAAGGTAGAATAAAAAGCAATACAGGGACCCAAAATCCCAAAAGAAATGGAACCTGGAAGGACCCCAGCCTGAACCTACCGAATTGCTGGCGATTCAGTAGAAGTGGGTGTGGAAAGGACTACAACCTGAATTGCCACACCCCTCTCCACTATATCTGGAGTTCCTCAAAAATTGAGTGACCACAACTCACAGGCGTTCAAGGAGGAAGCCCCGAGCTAAAAGAAACAAAGATTTTGAAAAGAAACCCTCTCAACATGATTCACCTGGAAAGGAGACTAAATCGAGATGATTCAGATAGCGATACAGATCCACACATCTATGAAAATGAACCACAGATCTATGAATATATGGCGACCCCTGACCGACTTAAGGACTGTTCAAGGATTATGAGAATGGATAAAGCAACTTGTCTATGAACCCTGCTGCTGGGATTCGCAGTGTTAATAGGCTTAGTTATGGTGTTGGTTATTTTGTATCAAACCGGATTCAGACCATAGAGCCTGACGCATGTGGAAGTCTCCCATGGGAGATCCAAATATGCAAACATGATCTGCCTGGACACCACACAAAGAAACATCTTCGTGCCAGGGGACGTGCCAGGGGACCGAAATGACACTGTCAAGAATCAAACCAAGCCCTGAAAAGAGTAAGACAAGCAAGCTACCCAGCTTGGATGTACCAGCTGGAGAACACCCCTGAATGGGGAATGTAGAAGCTGAGAACCTAACAGGCCCGTACAAACCCCGTTTCAGGGTAAATAATCTACTGATTTAGTCTGAAGGAATTTTGACCTGGATAATACTCCTGCATCACAATATAAAAAGAACAAGATGTAACTGGATCTATCCAGATAAAGAACCCCATGAATGGCCCCGTGACTGGGGTTGTTGACCACTAATAGGGCTATGCCACCAAGGTTACTGGGAGGCTGAAGTGATTTATCCTGCCCCACCGAAGGACGACAGCTGCTAAGCTATACTCCCTCGTTAGGAGTTTTGGGACAATATTCATCTGGACTGTGACCAAATCCTTTCCCTGCTGCTCTGTAGACAGTGTAGAATTATAACTCGTGAGACTTCCTTGGCTTGGAAATCTGACTTTGAAAACAAAATAAATTAATCATTGTAACCAACATCGCTTAACCCTTCCTTGCTAACGCTAGAATATAGAATTTAGTTTACTTATTTACTTATTTACTTATTTATTTATTTACTTAATCAACTTAGAACAAGTTCTGTTATGCTTCTCCTTTTCCTGATCTCCTAAGTCTTTCATACGCTCCCACTAGCCCAGACATGCCCAGCTCTGCTAGATCACATTTCCCTAGTCCCGTCAGTCCTGATAAAACGGGTCCAGCTGGGCCGGAAGAACCTGACCATCCTATCTCAGTCAGTCCAGCAGTAGCTGATCCCAATGATCCAGAGTCTGACTTGATTCCTGAGAACCAATGCAACGACCACTGTAACAACATGGGATGAACAAAGAAACTGTCCATCCGGATGAAAAGTGTCTGATAATAGACATCATCACCCCCATTGGGTCCCACATGAGTGCTGAAACCCTGATGTCTCAAGCCAATGAGAATGTTGATCCTGATGCTCGAACAACAATGGAGAACGAAGGATCACTGACCACTTTAAGATCTCAAGACATGACCTCACCTCAGTCGGGTGGCACGCATGGAGCCGATCAGGATGACTATACCATAATGGATGTTTGGGAAGAAGCGTAGAGAAGTCCAGGGTCCAGTGACACAGAGGATCCTACGCGGCCTGACAAAGCATTGAGAGGTATGGATTACGATGACATCTCGAGCGTGGACACAGATGACAATGAGTATTAACATGGGACTTGATCGAGGGTACAGTCTGTTTTCAAGAAGGGGATGTCAATAGATGAGCATTAAAAAGGACGTATAATGTTTGAAAACAGACTGATGCAGGTCACACATACATACAGGCCCAAATAGCAGGGTCAACACTTACAGAAGAGACACGCGAACACACATGCATCGCAGAGCCTTGGTAGCAGGCCTCACGCATAGAAACACATACACGCCTTGGCAGCGGACTCTGTGTACATACACTCTGTGCACACACACACTGGCTTCCTCACTGGAACAGGACAAGCTTATATTCCAAAGCAGATAAAAGGAACACTTTGTTACAGTGGTGCTAGAAAAGAGAGCTGGCGGCTACAGGGAGCATTTTGCGTCAGGGCCTTTTAAAAAGTAATAAAACTAGTAATGTCATACAAAAATAATCAAATAATATATGATTATATAAAAAGTGATATTTTGTGAAATAAAATATCGAGCAGTAATAAAACTATTTTTCTCATACAAAAATAATCAAACATAAAATGATTATATAAAATATAATCTTTTGTGTTCTATGATTAACTGGAGATGTATATTACAGTATTATGATTATAGTGAGGTGATTAATATATGTTTTGTAAGATTCCACGGCAAACTAAAAGGTGTTTTCCACATCTGGGTGAAAGGTGAAACATGAGTTTAAAAGTAGTACCCAGAGGATACACAAGGGGGTTGAGGGCTGACAAAATTGTGATCTCACCAGCTTCCGAAGGGGGGCTGAGAGGTGATTTAACCATTACCTCAGTTACCAATAAGAAGCCAGTAAGGGGGGCTGAAGTTCCCTGTCTGGCTATAAAATAGGCTGGTGGAGAAGGAAAATTTGCTGATGTTCTGATTTTTGAAGACTTTTCTAATTTTTACTGGATAACTGAACTGGACTCTTTGAAGCTAACAGAAGAAATTGGATTATCTGGAAAAGAAGTCTCTTTTTGAACAAAAAGGAGTTACTTACTGAAAAGGGTAGCATGCCCTCTCCGGGTCGGGGAGGAGGTCCTGCCCCAAGTGGAGGAGTTTAAGTATCTCGGGATCTTGTTCACGAATGAGGGAAAACTGGAGCGTGAGATCGATAGGCGGATAGGTGCAGCGTCCGCAGTGAAGCGGGCGCTGTACCGGTCTGTCGTGGTGAAGAGAGAGCTGAGTCAAAAGGCAAAGCTCTCAATTTACCGATCGATCTACGTTCCCACCCTCATCTATGGTCATGAGCTCTGGGTTATGACCGAAAGAACGAGATCTCGGATACAAGCGGCTGAAATGAGTTTTCTCCGCAGGGTGTCTGGACTCTCCCTTAGAGATAGGGTGAGAAGCTCAGTCATCCGGGAGGGACTCGGAGTAGAGCCGCTGCTTCTCCACATCGAGAGGAGCCAGTTGAGGTGGCTCGGGCATCTGGTTAGGATGCCTCCTGGACGCCTCCCTGGTGAGGTGTTCCGGGCATGTCCCACCGGGAGGAGACCCAGAGGAAGACCCAGGACACGCTGGAGGGACTATGTTTCTCGGCTGGCCTGGGAACGCCTTGGGATTCCCCCAGAGGAGCTGCTCCAAGTGGCTGGGGAGAGGGAAGTCTGGGCCTCCCTACTTAGGCTACTACCCCCGCGACCCGACCCCGGATAAGCGGACGAAAATGGATGGATGGATGGATATTACTGTTTTTCTCTTACATTTTGTTGTTAGGTGTAACTGGGACTAACTTGGGAGTGCCAAATACATTGCATGTAGCTCTACCACATTTATATGCTTAGAGTAGTCCCTTTGACCCCAGCAGCCCTGAACTGCTCTGTGTTACCACACAGCGCCCCATCCCATGGAGCTGGCATCTGTCGTGACCACTTTCCTAGGACACACTACCACTCCCATCGGGACACCCCAGGAAAAATAATTTTCATCCCTCCGTGGAGTAAGTGTATGAAGACATGACCACATCACTGTGAGCTTGCGATGCCTATGCAACCTGGCACCCAGGTGAAAGCTGTTGATTACATCCATAAGGATGTGACAGCGGTCCTAAGGGTAACACCCGAGTGACTGAGGTCAGTTTGTCTTGCAGTCGTAAAATGGTAACGTAGGGGAGCTACCTGTCCAGTTGGAACCAACTGAACATCTGGAGTGTGTCACCCACCCTTTGAACGGATGGGCGAGTTCTCATGGAAGGTGAATTTAGAACCACTCCAAGAAAGGGGATTGTCTGTGAAGGGATCAGGCATCTCTTCTCCAAGTTGACATTAAGGCCCAACTGGGACATGTCAGCGAGCAGATGATTCGTGTTGCAAAAGGCACATTCCTGAGATGGGGCACAGAGGAGGCAATCGTCTAAGTATGACAGAACCTTCACCCCATAGGCCTGCACAGGAGAGAGAGCTACCTTCATGCACTGAGTAAACACCCTCAAGGAAATGAAGAGTCTGAATGGGAGTACACAAAACTGCCAGTGGCGACCTCGATAGGCAAACCTGAGAAAGCGAGTATGTTCTGCCACAATAGGCACATGAAAATAAGCATCTTTCAGATATATAGATGTGAACCATTCTCCCTCCCTGACAGCCTGAAGGACCTCTGATGTTGTGAGCACACACCCTTAGGTACTATCTAAAATGGGACGGAACCCACCCGTCCTCTTTTGCATGAGGAAATAAATTGAGTAATGGCCTCTTGGCTGTTGCAGAGGGTCCACTGCTTCAATTGCACCCTTGGCCAAGAGGACATAAAGCTCCTGGTGTAGTGCTTGAGCCTTCACCGGGTCTGTAATTACAGTCTTTTTGACCCAGCGTGAGATGTGAGGCCACCGTCAGAATTGTAGCTGGTAACCATGGGTCAGCAAGGCAACCACCCATGGGTTCCTGGCGTGAGCAGCCCAGTAAATGATCTGCTGGTGAGAGAAATATCAGACTGTCAGCCTGGTGGCATCACTGTCTCCCTCCACAGCTCCTAAGGGCTGTAGGGGAGTGGCGGCCAGAGTCCCTGGTCTGAACCTGCACAGTTGGTTGGTGAACCAACCTACGAAAGCCCCACTTGGGTCTTTGCTGACTCACCCAAAGGTAAAGACCCCTTGGGCAATCATGACCCCGAGGCAAACGGCCGAATACTAGAATCAGCTGAGGGGTACCTTAGATGCAAAGGAGGTGGAGGGGACATAGCCCTGCTAAGGTTTGAAAGTTGCTACCTTGTCTGTCGTGCATGGACAATCCGTTCCAGTGCTTCTAAGGCAGCCAAACCAAATAACTGCCCCGGCACCACTAGGACATTATGACGGGTTCTACGAGCTGACTGCACCAACCAGACTTGTCAGCGAACCTTGGCCAATAAGTACATTGTGTGCCTAAGTTCCCGCTTAATCAGTACAAAGGCATGAAGCACCGTATCACTAAAGCCCATTGCCACTGTTGCACCAGTAGTACCTTGAGGGGATGCGGAGAGGGCAAACATGAGGTGTGCCACGGAATTGCTGAGGCGGCCAGCACGTGCTTGGGCTTGATAACTCTGCAGAGGAACTCATCCTTGACATGACACTGAGGTGGTGGGTACCGAACCTCCCTGTACAGAGCTACTTCTGGTGACACGATGAGCGAAGCAACAGCAGATTTGATCGCCAGCATGCAATCCAGGCCCGCCGTAGCGACTCATGCATGGCTGCCAACAATCTGCCATAAGCCGAGAGGTGCGCAAAGAGTTTTGGGTCCTGCCAACAATCATGCAACTCCCTCAGGTACTCCTCCAAAGGAGGGACAGAAAAGGAAGGAGGGGCCCGTCCACGCCTGAAGAAAGCACTTCCAGGAATGGACTCCTCTGGTTGCGGGATTTCCAGCTGCAGTTGTATCAGGGCCATACACATAACGTCCTGCATCGAGTCATCACCTGACCCACTATCTGTGGTGCAGGACGAAGAAAGGGTACTACCTTGCCTCCGGAACCAGAGGGTCCTACCCTGCCTCCGGCACAAGAGGGCGTTGCCCTACCTGCGGCACCGAGGGTGCTGCTTCCACTACATCGATGGAGGGTCTCCACGCAGCCGACGCCGCTACGTCGATGGAGGGTCTCCACATGGCTGACATCTCCACGTCGATGGAGGGTCTCCACGTTGCTGACACCTCCATATCAATGAAGGGTCTTTACACTTCGTTTGAGGTCTCAACGCCCGATGATGTCTCAACGCCCGATGAAGTCTCAACGCCCGATAACGTCTCAACGCCCGATGACGTCTCAACGCCCGATAACGTCTCAACGCCCGATAACGTCTCAACGCCCGATAACTTCTCGACGCCCGATAACGTCTCAACGCCCGATACGTCTCAACGCCCGATAACTTCTCGACGCCCGATAACGTCTCAACGCCCGATGACGTCTCAACGCCCGATGATGTCTCAACACCCGACTCCGATGACGTCTCAACGCCCGATGATATCTCAACGCCCAATGACATCTAAACACTTAACTCCGATGCCGTCTCAATGCCCGACTCCGATGAAGTCTCAGCGCCCGACTTCGATGATGTCTGCTCACCCGATGACTTGCCTGATGATGTATCGCCCGACTCGCCCGATGACGTCTGTTCACCCGATGACTCGCCTGATGATGTCTCGCCAGACTTGCCCGATGACCTCTGCTCACCCGATGACTCGCCTGATGACGTCTCGCCCAACTCGCCCGATGACGTCTGCTCACCTGATGACTCGCCCAACTCAATGCCCGATGACGTCTCGCCCGACTCAACGCCCGATGAAGTCTCGCCCGACTCAACGCCCGATGACATCTCGCCCGACTCAACGTCCGATGACGTCTCGTCCGACTCAACGCCCGATGACGTCTCGCCCGACTCAACGCCCGATGACGTTTGGAACAGACAAAAAATTATTTAGTCTCCAGTAGTCCTGCACACTTGGTAGTTGCACCAAGGACATATAGATCAAGAGACCAAAGAACTTATACAGGTCATCTGTGTCTAATTCAGCCCATTTATATTTTTTTCCATTTGTTTGATTTTTTGCAGCATATCTGTTTGTGTTGTCACAGATGGTCTTGACTGTATCAGCTGCAAAAAACAACAAAAAAAGGTCTCTTGGACTGTGGTTGGACATCAGATCAATCTGTGGTCCTGGTGTTCTCCTAGGTTGAAAGCGGCTTACAACAGGGGCTACATCTGTGTCCTCTTCAGTGTTCCACGGCCCAGCCCGTGTTTCTGGCGCTGCCTCAGCCAGAGGAGATCTGGATCTTGACCGAGTTCGCTGCGCTCTCCATGGTGTTCTCCGTTGTGTGGGCCTCACCTGGACAGAGCACGTGGGCGTTTCCTCCTCCTCCTCTTCCTCCTCCTCACTGAAGAGGGAAAACTGGAGAGGGAAATAAGCATATAAACTGGTTCAGTGTGCATCTACTCCGATTATAATAATTTACTGTACATATTCCATGCCCAATTAAAAAACAAAAAACAAACCAAACCTCATCATCGAAATCAAACTCCGAGTCTGAATCGTCTGACAGCGCGCCATCGCCCTCTTCACACTCATCGAAGTACTTCAGAGCTTGTTCTGCAGTCATATAGTGACGGTTCATTCTGACAGACTAAAAACCGACTACAAACTCTGCACACACACTAATGCACACCAACACACGTATAGTCAAAAAATCTAATCCAAAACACTATTTGCAAAATCCAACATGTCAACAGCGCACCGTTGTCCACAATTACCAAAACTCTCTCCCCGAGCTGCTGTTGCGATCTCAACTCAAAATGGCCGAAATGCTTTCTGATTGGTTGCTTCAGAAATGTGGTGGGTTGGAGGAAATCAGAAAAATGGGTTTCAAGTTGCATTCATTCACTTTTTGGTCATAAAACATCCACTGACTGCACTCCACATGCGTAAAATGCGCACAACACTATGGCGAAAATGATCGATCATATTTCTGGTTTTATTTGGAAGTAAATATAAAACAAAATCAATATAAAAACACTACTTTTATAAAGTTTGAAGTCTCTGCTGTCTGACAGAATTGAAATGAACACCTCGCATGCCGTCTTTTTTGTTTACAGTGGCCTTTTAAATGCATGACGTCATGCCCGCTCCAGAGAGGGCATTGACCCCGTGTGCTGGGAGGTTTTCACTAATCAAGTTAGCATTTAACAAGTCTTGTCTGGTATTGGCATCTAGATCACATGATTTGGTTCAGGCTATCTTTCATCGTTTCGTCAGCCTGATCAGAAAACATCATGGCCGCCAGTGGTGGAGAACCTGCTTTCTTGGGGGTAAGTAATCATATATTAGTCATCCAAAAAAGCTAAGTCTGGTCCTCTGGACATTCAAAAAACAAAACAAAACAAAGCAAAAAAAACTGTAAACGTTTCGTCTTTCGTCCGAAAGACTTCCTCAGTCTGAGAAGCTGAGTTCAGCTCAGTCTTATAAATAGCACCCTCCCACAGTGGATCAACCAGTTGGCTGATGACAGCCGAAACCAGCTGCTCACATGATCAAGGAGGACCATCAGCCTGACGATGGATCGTTAACACCCTGATGGTTGTTTGCTATTCACAGAGGGCTGAGTGATACTAGCAATAACAGCATTGTAAGTGGGGGACAGTTGAACCCGGAGGCCTCCACCTCTGTTTAATGATGGACGGTTTCTTTTCACAAAGATGGCCTCCTTTACTCCTCTCTCAAACCATTGTTCCTCTCTATCAAGGATGTGAACATCTTCATCCCTGAAAGAGTGACCGCTGGCCTGGAGATGAGTGTAGACCGCAGAGTCCTGACCTGATGATGTTGATCTTCTGTGCTGGGCCATCCTTTTGGCCAGTGGCTGTTTAGTTTCCCCGATGTAAGACTGATCACAGCCCTCCTGACACTGAACAGCATACACAATATAAACACGGCTTGAAGTTTAAATTCACTTTTAAAGCAAAATTAAAGTGATTTATCATTTTGTTTGCAAAAACAAACTGTATTTAAATGATAAAATATATATATATTGAGCAATTTTATGAAAATTAACAAATCATGTCAGTGGGGCTTTAAGGTAGACGTAGATCCAAAGCTTTAAAAACTCATAGTTTGTGTTATTGATCTGGGACGATCTGAATTACCTGATGAAGGTTGTTTGAATGCTGCTGTTAGCGGTGTTTGCAACAAGCTACTTTTCTTGCATATAGAAGAAACGTTCACATTCGGATTATGTCGTTTCAAGTCCGTTAACAAGTTAAGACGTGTTGTTGCTGCAGATCAAAAAGAGGAGTTCATGCAGCCTGTAATTTATTGGAGTTTACTGTTAATAGGGTGACTGCTCAAAATAAAGCTGAGGTGTGAAATAAACTGAAATGGAGTTTGAAAACAAAAGAAGTGGATGTCCAGTTGGAGACTGTGTGTGTGCTGGGCGGGGGGATTTTCTTATAAATCAAAGGGGGGTCCAGATGAAAAAGTTTGGGAACCACTGGTTTAATCCATTAGCAAGCTAAGCTACAAACACACATGAAAGATATGCAAGTTCTTCTTAAAGACCAAGTTTGTTAGCTTCATTAGCCTGTTAACAATCGCCTCAAAAATGCGAAAAACGCCTAAAAAAAATACCGTACCCAAATTAAATTTTTGATTTGATGTTTATTCATTCATTTTAAAAGAACAATACAAGACAGTTTCATCAGATACAAGAATACAAGTAGGATAAAATGAAGGGAGCAGAAAGAAGATGAAATCTTATTATATCTGCCCCTTATTTCACAGTTTGTTCAACCAATGATAACCTTCAAACTACATCACAAAATGAATAATTCTACTTAATTTTTCTAACTGTAATACACAAACTACATCACAAAATGAATAATTCTACTTAATTTTCTAACTGTAATACACAAACTACATCACAAAATGAATAATTCTACTTAATTTTTCTAACTGTAATACACAAACTACATCACAAAATGAATAACTACTTAATTTTTCTAACTGTAATACACAAACACTAAGCTACATCATAAGTACAACATAAGTGTAATACACAAACACACTAAGTTACATCATATATAGTTTTTGAGCAAGTCCTTTTTGACCTTTTTCTTAAATGTATACATTGATTTTGCATTTTTAACATCACTCTCCAGAGCATTCCACAATCGAACTCCCTGAATTGAGGTAGACCGTCCCTTTAAGCTGGTTCTGAATTGTGGTTTGATGAATATCTCTGTCCCTTTGAGATTGTAATAACTTTGTCTTTTTATAAAATTTCTTTGGATATTTAAAGGTAATGTGTTATTATGAGCCCTATACATAACTGATAAAATACTATATTCTACCAATTCCTGGAATTTCAATAAATTTAGCTGAAGAAACAAGGTGTTTGATGGGTGACTGAAATGTTTTCTGGTGATTACTCTTACAGCTCTCTTTTGTAAAATAAAAACAGGCTTTGTAATTGTTTTGCACGCTTTTCCCCAAACCTCAATACAATAGATTAAATGTGGAGCAATGATTGTGTTATACAACATATGCAGAGCTTTATCAATTAAAAAATCCCTGACTTTATACAGTACTGCAATTGATCTAGCTATTTTTGTTTTAATGGAATTTACATGATGTTTCCATGTAAATTCCATTAAAACAAAAATAGCTAGATAAATTCTGGTTTATTAATTAGAAGCTGTTCTTGAACCGTTTGGAGTACAAGCAAAAGCTTGGTGTCTTTGTAAAAATTACACTTTGAATTTTTTGTTTCAGCAGTCCAATTTGTTGTATCTGTTATTATTTTGTATTTATTTAAGTGAGAACACACAGAAATCAAGCATTTTTTTTTGCCTCGCCTGAAAATGTTTACCGGTATATTTGTCAAGCACCTGCAGACTGACACAAGAAGATATGGACTGGAAATTGATATGAGCCTAAAGAGTGAAGTCTTTACTATGACAGGTTCAAATTTTAAGTCAATAGCATAAAAATTGAGAATTTTGTGCCTGTTTTTTTATGTGCATGTTCAGGCGGACCTCAAAGCTACCCAAACTGTGCCAAATGGATAACACCTGTATATGCCAACTTCAAAAGTCTGTAACTTCTGAATACTTCAACATACAGACTTCACTGAGGGCTCTATTGAAAGCTTACATCAAGGGGAACCCTGTTCCATTCCTAGATTTACTCTCAAGCTGATTGAAATAACTGTAAAGGATGAAAAACAGAGTAAAATGTTCTTTTTTGTTAGTGTGCATAAAAACGGCTCTTCAAGCAGTACTTTTTGTAAACAAATCTTTATATATTGTAAAAAATAAACAATAAAAAAAACACACTCACTGCAAACTATTTACATTTTGGCCATTTTTCTTTTGTTATTTTGGTCATTTCAGTTTGTCACTTTGGTTGTTTTACTTTGTCATGGCAAATAGTCATAAAAGTGTTCACTGACTGAGGTTTTCATCATGCCACTGCTTGAAACAATTCCTTTGTGTCACAAAACACAATGCTTTGTCACACGTTGTGCATTTCACTGGTGTTTTGCTGTTGCACATACGGCATTTCAGACGACCAACAGACCTGTCAGAACCCATAAACACAGGCATGTGCAGTTTCTCACGTGGTCCAGGCCCAGTGGTGTCTGTCTTAGAGCCCAACCGCTTGAGTTCCACAGTCAGGTTCTCTCTGAAGGCTTTCTGTGTCATTGGCGGTTGTCCCTTTGCGTTACACAAGGCCTTGTGTAGGAGAAACGCATTGACAACACCAATATCCACAAAGTGGTAAAAAAATGTCTTGTACCACTTGCGGGTCTTGTGGAGGACTTGGTAATACCCGATGAGGGCGTCAGACACGTCCCTTCTTCCCATGCACCTGGATGAAGACATGAATGGCAGACAGATATAGTATTAGAAATAAGTCCAAATACAAAGAGCATAAAATCCAGTCAAATATACTACAGAATACATACCGATTGTAATCTTTCACAGCTGGAGGAACCGGTACATCTCTAACAGCCCACTGTCCACTATCATCCTTCACCCTCCGGCTGACTGTTTCACTGCTGTGGGCTGTGTGGATGGTGGAGCAAAGGAGTACATCTCTGGTGTCACGCCACTGCACAAAAACAACAGGGTCTTTGCGAAGCCAACGAATGGTGCCACGGGGTGACTTTTTGTTCAGGGAATTTGTTTTGGACTTGGGTAACCCTTTTCTATTTGCCCTGATGGTTCCACAAGCCCAGATCCTTTTCCGCAGGAGATCAATGAACAGTGCTAGACTAGTGTAGTAATTGTCTACATACAACTTGTAGCCTGTGCCTAGCACTGCAGTGTCCAGTAGCTTCATGACTGAGTCATAAGTCATCCCCATCTCACTGTTGACGTCATTCCTGCCCTTGTACACGAAGAAGTCCCATGTATAGCCATTGGTGGAATCCGCCAAAACAAACAGCTTGTAACCCCAGCGTACTGGCTTTCCTTTCATGCACTGCTTGAAAATCACTCGAGCTTTTGAAGCAACCATCCGTTCGTCGATGGAGATCTCCTGGCCCGGGTGGTATTTCTGACGGCAAGTTTCTCTGATCTCATCGTAAAATGGCTTTAGCTTACCCAGGTACTGGCTTTCCTTTCATGCACTGCTTGAAAATCACTCGAGCTTTTGAAGCAACCATCCGTTCGTCGATGGAGATCTCCTGGCCCGGGTGGTATTTCTGACGGCAAGTTTCTCTGATCTCATCGTAAAATGGCTTTAGCTTACCCAGATGGTCAAATTCTGGTGTGCCTCTTTTTGCTTCATTAGCAGCATCATCTTCTGCACTACTCAAGTGAAGGGCCCTGAGGATCTGTGACCATTTTCTCCCAGAGATTGTGTTTTTTGGGAATTGAAGAGTGTATAACTCCCCACCTCTCCAATAATCAGTTAGGGATTTACATTTTACAAACCCCATGTAAATTACTATGGATAAAAACAAATACATGTCCTCCATGGTTATGTCAGTCCAAGGTTTAGATGGAGTCGAATAATGCGCATTTCCATACTCATTGGTATTCTGTAATATTGTCTTCAATGAGGTGATGGTAACAAACTGCAGGAAGAGTTCTACAGGACTGTATGAAGCCGTCATGACTAGCTGGGGGCCTGGCGTTCTTGCAGGTTGGAATGTGGGCTGGCGTGGTATGTTATCAGGTACATCAGTGCCCTGCCATGGCTCGTCCTCAGCAGCTGTTTGAGCAGTGGGTACTCCTCTCCTACCCCCCCTTCTGCGTCCTCTGCTGTCATCTCTCTGGCCTACTCTGCTTCCTCCTCTCCTACCTCCTCTCCTGCTGCTCTCAGCTCCCACAGCTTCGTCTCCACAGCTAGAAGCATCATCACTTGAATCCTGTCCTCCTTGTTCCCTTCTAGGTAGCCACTCCGTGTCTGAACCAGTTTGCCTGAAGTGAAAAAGAAAAATATTGATTATGTTGAACACAGACAGACACAACAGAAAGAAATACAGCAATAAATCAGAGTTAGCACAGCAAAACAGCCCCCCACACACCTCCACATGGATGAGCAGACACCCAATCCCCCCCCCCCCAGATAACAAACAACCAAACAGTCACACAAAGCTTCACATGGGTCCTTCTTCATGAGCACTCAACACCCAAGATGCACTCAGGTAAAACACAGCAACACAACAGAAGGAACACATAAACAACGCCAGTATACGCATGCACACGCAGGAAAAAATGACGACACATACTATATATTTATTATTTAGGATAAGTCATAATTTACGGTAAAATGTAAAATCTAACAGCAACAGTCCCCCTCAGAAAAAATGAAAAAAGCACACCACCAGCCATTATGCGCGCACACGCACACGCACACACACACATGGATGAGGAGACACCCAACCCCCCCCCCAGATAACAAACAACCAAACAGTCACACAAAGCTTCACATGGGTCCTTCTTCATGAGCACTCAACACCCAAGATGCACTCAGGTAAAACACAGCAACACAACAGAAGGAACACATAAGCAACGCCAGTATACTATGGAAGCGGTTGTGGGACATATTTAAAACTAAAATGGTTTAGCAGGAATGCTTTTTCATTCCAAAGTCAAGCTGCCTTTTTTGAGTCATAAATAAAATTTAAAATGAATAAACCAAACTGCATTTTCATTTTCTTCTTCGAGACTGCTCAATTTGTAACTTAATTAAAATGATAAGTAAAATAACATTTAACATTTAATTTTCAATATATGTCTTTGTAAAAAGTGGCCAAAATTCATTTTGAAATGTCAATTTTGAAAATTAAAATGAAATAGCAGAAATGCTTTTTCATTTCAAAGTCAAGCTGCCTTTTTTGAGTCAGAAATAAAATTAAGATTAAATCATTTTCATTTTCTTATTCAACACTGCTAATTGTCATTGAGCTACAGAGCAAACTGCCTTTTCATTTTCAGCCTCCCCCCTGCGGTTTAAGTGTGACAATATTCAATCTCAGTTGGCAAATCCAAGTACCGCCCACTGAATCACTGATTGGCTGTTTTAGAAGCAGGCGGAGATTTATGCCGGTTACCCACTGCACTACTCGAAACGCGCCTGCCGTCCCCTTTTGGCCGCTGGTCACGGTCCCACTGAACCACTGAACACCGTCTGATGACGTACACTAGGGGGTAGCAGAGGGAGGGGTCTCTGGCTTGTTTTCCGGGTTCAGTTGTTGTTTTAACTGCACCTCCGACGGTCTTCGATGAGATTAAAACTTTTTTTTATGTTTGGGGTGATCTACACTGGAGAGGACAGCAGCCTGTCAGCAGCAACTGTAAAAATGCCACGTTTCTTACCGGAGTTTGGGTCCAATTCCTGGAGGCTCGATCCGGTGAGTTTAAAAAGTCCGAAAAAAGTCCCGTTGTGGTTGTGTAATCAGATAGCGAGGCTCTCCCGACTGTTTGCCGGATGCGTCGAGCCGCCAGAGATCAACATTTGGGACGTCGGCGGCTCGACGGCGACGCGCGCGTGCGTGTGCAGGCTGCCACCGCGCCGCTTCGATCACTTGAATCTCGCCGCTTCCTTGTCTCTCCACCTCGATGCCACCATCTTGATCGTCGTCCATCATCTGATGGATGCTCCGCAGGGCCTCCAGGCTGTAGCGATCAGCCTCGTTCATACATGGTGGATATACAGTCCTACATGGGTCTGCACACAAATGACACATCCATCAATGCATGTCACCCACCACATTGCCCACCAAAGTTTCAAACAAAGGTGTAACATGAACTGTAGCACTGTGTGTTGGGGATGACACTGAGCTACTATTATGACAAATTAGACCTCAATTTCTTTAAAATTGGTTCATTTGTTGTTGTTTGTATGTTTACTAAAAGCCGTGGTGGTTGTTTACGATAGTTATACTTCTTAACTGTTACATGGCAGTAATAAGGCACAGCATTACACTCTCAGATAGAGCGTGTAATGTATTGATAACATGTGTGTATCTATTGATAACATTTTTTCAACGAAGCACACCGGACCAGGAGAAGCGGCTTGCCCCTTCGACACGCATGCGGTGGGATACACTATGGACTCGTGGCCAATGTGTCTGACCATTCTCTCTGTCGAAGACGTTGAAGCTCTGTGGATTATTGGAATATTGGTGGCAATTGCTCTGCCTTTTGGTTCGGTGGATGTTTTCT
>JBBPBX010009014.1:0-38187 GCA_038048925.1 Garcialebias charrua | reverse complement strand
ACGTGGCTGAATCAGCTGTTGTGATCAGTTTTTACTGTCAGTGTGTTGCAGGCTTGTGCATTTTATGTGAACACGTGAGGACGATGACGTGCAGCATCTCGTCCTCGGCCAGTCTATGAGTCAGCTCATTTCTATCCCTGCGACTGAAGAGTTTGGGTGCTTCGTGGACCAAAGTGCCGAGGGGTCAAAGGTTTGCCTGTTAAATCCACCCTCAGCAAACTCCAGAGAAACCAGCTGCTCCCCGCCCACAGTGGAAAAACAACTTGAGGGTAAATACATGGATACAGTTTCTACCTCTGAGTGACCGGAGGGAAAACTTCTGAATACACACGGTGGAAGTAAAATATTTTATTTTATGACATGTGAGCTGATCTTTTAAAGGTTAAAGGGAAAATAAAGCAGAAGTATATGCTCAGTGGTTTTTTTTTTATTCTTACTCCCACAGCTACAGTTGTATAAATTAGTTTCAACAAATTATTTTATGCTGTACAATTTTGAGCCATATTGGGTCACCAATCTTAAAGCTCGGTGGTACATAGCCATTTATTAGAGACAAACAGACATGATCACATCTTGCAAGATGTTTACATGTTGGGAATGACTTAAGCTACTACCACATTCACTTTACCCCATTACTTGTCATTTTAAGTAAGTTTTAGTAAATTATTTGTTGACAAAATCATATTCGCTGTAGCAGCCATCTTGAATTTGTGTGGCTCCTAATGTCAGTCAAGTGTAGATGAACTTCCATGACTTAATTTCTGAAAAGGTATTTATTATTTATCCAGGGGTACATGCAATATTTTTCTAATAGAGTTGACTTCTAAAGTTAATTGCAGTTTAAATAAAACTAGAGACATGTCATTTCCTGCAAAAATGCAGCTTAATGCTTATTACTGAATGATTTTTTTTTTAGAACAAAGCTGAAACCAGGCTGAAAATGTCTAATCACTAGGTACTGTGAGTTGAATTTGAACAGCTGACATTTGCTGAAAGCAGGAAAATAAAGAAAGAGTACATAAAACTGAAACTGACTGAACAAAAAAGCTGATATCAGCAGAATATAAATTGAAAAGAGCATAAAAATGAGAAATAAGAAACAAGTAGATAAAATTAGGGGAAAAGCTATATAAAAAAGACTAACATTGGCACAAAATACCTAAAAAGTAGCTGAAGTTAGGTCATCTGGATGGTTTCTTTTCATTTGTTGAGACGCTTTGCCCTTCATCCAAAGGACTTCATCAGTTCAAGGAGTCACAACAAACTCTGTCCCACAAGCAGCACATTCACATAGTGGACCAACCAGTTTAATAGTGATAAGATAGTTTCTGGGGCCCACCCTCTCCCCTGTCAATTCCTCTGAGGCAGCCATAACCAAAGGGGTTAAAAAAACGTAAAAAACAAAAAAAAAGAAAAGAAAAAAAAAAAAGAAAGAAAGAAAGAAAAAAACAAACAATCCAGATGACCTGACTGAACTTTGTTGGATTTTCTACCTGGATTATTGAGCATGAACTTTGATGGTAGCTGCAGTTAGCGAGGTGAAACAGCAGAGAAAACCCGAAAGAAGCATAAACAGTTGCAAAAAGCAGTAAAAGAAGCTGATGGAAGTTGAAATTAGCAGAAAGAAGCTGAAAAAAGCAGAAAAGCTTAAATCAGCTATAAAAGGTTGTTAACAGTACAAATGGTTTGAAGGAGGTGGCGAGAGCTCCATTCATTTTCAAACAGGAAAAACATGGCAGAATGAGCTAAATATTTCAAAAAGTAACAATTGCACCAATACCAGAATGTCCTGAAGGAGCCAAACATTTTGATACATGAGTTGTTGAAATTATAGAACAATTTAAACGATGAGTATGGAAGAAAAATGGCTCTCGTGAGAATGATTTATAAACATTCACACAAATATGTGTTGGGGCTTAATTTCACCCGCTGTCGCACCAAAACTGAGACAAACTGATCTTTAAAAATTGGCTCAGTCAAAGCTGTGTTAATATGGCTGCTGGAGGCCATCTTGACTAACTCAGGTGTAGAAGTATACCTCATATGATTACTTTCTAAGAGTTGTATTTAAATTTGTCACACACACACTCCACATACACACTCAAGCCTTTATTGCTCCAGCGTCCGAGCATATCAGCTGCAATCTTCTCTCGTGTATTGTTTGATGGGAATTGGGTTAACGCAGTGGCCCTGTGGTTGGGAAGGGGAGGGCAGAGTGTGTAATTTCTGAATAAGAACGTCACATGTTGCCCCCTTGATGGGGCAGGGTGGGGGTGCAGGGACACCAGTTCTCCAGCTGAATTATAAAACGCTCCAGCACAGACTGGACAGGAAACAGATCCTGAGCCGTCCCAGTTTGTTTCTCTGTGAGCGGCTGCAGGTCTGGATTCAGATCATGGATCACCATCACAAATATTCTTCTGACTTTTTATTCCTGTTCTTACGGATGCTTTTGTAATCTGCCAGAATATCTGTGAATTACCCAGCTTTCTGAGAGGATCTACTGTTTAGTTTTCTCTTCTTTCCTCACAAACTCTGTGATCTGTTTGGGAAGCGGCGTGTCGGATCCCTTGAGTGAAGATCGGTGTCACATCTCGTCTCTGGCTCGGCCCGTAATAGAAACACGGATCGGTTTCTGCAGAGCGACACTTGTTGACCGACGCTGCAGGAACATATCTCATTTCTCTATGCGGTTTTTCTCCTGCTGTTTTGAGGCGTTTCTTCACTTTGGACTACATTTTGGGATCTGAAATGTTTCTTCTGTGCCCGTTGTGGCTCCTTCTCTCTGCTGCGCTCGTTGTGGCTGCGCAAACGGCCGGAGATCTCCAGAGCTTCAGCACGACTGCAGGCAGCGACCCGCCGGGTATGTAGGGCACCTTTAAATATCACGCAATAAAACCAAACCTTCAACATGTTCTTTCAACGAGGCACAAGGTTTCTGTTAAAAGGGAGTTTTTCCTTTCCACTGTCGCCCGCAGGTTCTAGCTCAGGATGAGGAATCTGCTGTTTCCTCCACAGACAATTTTTTTTAAATAAATTGGCTTTTTATAAATATATTAATCTGATTGTCACAGTTTGACTGAACTGAATATTTGAAATTATTTGCATTTTTATCTGATTTGGACTGAACTGCGTGTACTAACTGTCAGCTGCTAGAGGCTAAAGGGCAATAATGTTGTCGCTTGATCAACCTGATCCAAGATGGCCGCTACAGCTAACCAACCTTAGCAAACACAAAAAATGGCTTTAACTCAGTTAATTTTACACGTACTGAGCTAAACTTTGGTGTGGTAGTGTTTCAGTATCCTGCTCAAAGGATAGTGTAAACATTAATTGATTGCACAAGATCTGTTGTCAAAACTTTGCTATGAGCTACTGGAGTCAGCTCTTTGTCTGTTAACAAAATATCTAATGAATCACCGGATGGATTTCAATTAAACTCTCAGTAAGTATGTATTGGGTGTATATCTACTTTGTACATCCAGTTGACTTTTGGAGTCAATCCAATTTAAGATGGCCACCACAACTAATCAGGTTTAATAAATGTATAACCCATCTGATCATTAGATGACTTCAGTTAAAACTTTAGTCTAAAAGGTGGTGAGCAATATACGGTAATAATAATAATAATAATAATTTTATTTAAAAGCGCCTTTCAGGACACCCAAGGACACTTCACATCAAGAAACATATCACAGAGATTGTGTAAAAACAAACAACAAGCACAGTGCAAACATCAAGAGAATAAATTTAAATATAAAATGCAAAAGAATATAAAATACAAGAGAATATAAAATACATTTAGTAAAGTTAATATGTTTCTTCAAGAAATGCTAGGCTTTAAATTTGATAACAATTAGATTATTATTATTTTGTTTATTATTATTTTGCCCTGAAATGTCTTTAAATGTGAATTGGCATTATCTAAATAAGAAATCAAACTATTTTCTAATTAAGTTGGTGGCTCAGTTGGTAGAGTTGTTGCCTCTCAATGAGAAGGTTGCTGGATCAAATCCCAACTGAGGACCTTTCTGGGTGGAGTTTGCATGTTCTCTCTGTGCATGTGTGGGTTTTCTCCAGGTACTCCAGTTTCCTCTCACAGACCAAAAACATGCATGTTAGACTGATTAGTAACTCTAACTTGTCTCTAGGTGTGAGTGAGAGAATGGTTGTTTGTCTCTATATGTCCCTGTGACGGACTGGAGACCTGTCCAGGGTGTCCCCTGCATCAATGATCCCTATGACCTGAAAAGGAAGAACATAATGGATGGATGGAATTAAACAGTTTCTTAAAATAGATTTGAAAATACAGCTGTTTTTATTTGGAGACATTCCTTTCCTTATTACTGCATTCCTTACAGTCATCCTGCCTTATTCAGATTGTAGAAGAGAGTGATGAAATATACGGTACTCCTCTGACCATCGGCTTGATTTCAGTCCCTTCATGTGCAAAACGGTTAAACTTGGATCACTTCAGGAGGAACATGAATACAAGTTAATTACTCATACTTTTCAAAGACAATACTGTATACTGATTTGTTTTCTGCAGACTTGCAAAAACCACGATCAAGACTTTCGAAAATCTAATTTTAAACCAAGTTTTCAACCTTAAAGTGTATTAATTTGCATTACTAGTCCCCAAATGTACAAAAGCAGATTACCTGTAATGTTCTCAGAGCATGAGTGACAAACACAGATACGTTAGTGTCTTTGGCAATGCACAGAAGTCTAACAGCACACAGACGAAGCCTCGTCAGGGTTGAGAAATGGACAATTTATCAACCACAGAGAGATCATTTGTTTTATGTAAATATACTTTACACAGGGCAGGATTAAGGAGGGCATGGGCCCCTGGGCTAGAGTCACGTCTGGGGCCCTGTTGACAGACAAAATGCAAAACTGATTTAGTTCATTTTAACTTCCACAGTCGCAGCACTTCTGCTTTAAACTCTGAAGTAACGTCTAAATTCTGAAGAGCAAAAAAATAAAACAAACATATCTGCTCAAGCATTTACTGTTTAAATTAGCCATAGCAGCTCAAACCACACATAAATCTGGACTACTTTTCTTTTTAAAGGCAGAATCAAAGTGCATTTTTTTTGTCCTGAACCAAATCACTTTTTATGTGTCGTAGTAGCAGTGACAAAGAAAAGGTCGATTCAGAACATCAGTGAGCTTCATAACGAACACTGCAACAACTTCTAAAGTGATATGAACACTTTCATAATGTCTCAAGACTGCACAGAGTGCTGCTGCAGTAAAATATGGGACACAAACTGTTCATCTAACATCTGACCATGTGGAAAAACAATAGTTTGGTTGAAATTAAAAGGCTAAAGAGCTTTTGCTACATGGACCTCAAGATAAAGGTGAAAATACATAATAGAAAAGTACCGGTAATAGAATTATTGACCCAATATGGCTCAAAATTGTACAGCATAAAATAATTTGTTGAAACTAATTTATACAACTGTAGCTGTGGGAGTAAGAATAAAAAAAAAACCACTGAGCATATACTTCTGCTTTATTTTCCCTTTAACCTTTAAAAGATCAGCTCACATGTCATAAAATAAAATATTTTACTTCCACCGTGTGTATTTAGAAGTTTTCCCTCCGGTCACTCACAGGTAGAAACTGTATCCATGTATTTACCCTCAAGTTGTTTTTCCACTGTGGGCGGGGAGCAGCTGGTTTCTCTGGAGTTTGCTGAGGGTGGATTTAACAGGCAAACCTTTGACCCCTCGGCACTTTGGTCCACGAAGCACCCAAACTCTTCAGTCGCAGGGATAGAAATGAGCTGACTCATAGACTGGCCGAGGACGAGATGCTGCACGTCATCGTCCTCACGTGTTCACATAAAATGCACAAGCCTGCAACACACTGACAGTAAAAACTGATCACAACAGCTGATTCAGCCACGTAGCTCCGGGACATGCAGGTGAATGACTCGCTGCTCACCTGGATCAGAGACTACCTCACATGTCACAGTATGTGAGGCTGCAGAACACCATCTCAGACACCATACTGAGCATCAGGAGCTCCTCAGGGGACGGTCCTCTTGCTGTTTCTGTTCACCTTCTACACCTCGGACTTCAGGTACAACTCACAATCCTGCCATCTGCAGAAGTTCTGGATGGCTCTGCCATTGTGGGCTGCATCACTGGTGACCAGGAAGCTGAATAAAGAGGGGGTGGACAGAACCACCTGCAACTCAACGATGGAAAAACTAAAGAGCTGGAGGTGGACTACAGGAAGAAGACCAGCCCCCACAACCCTATCAACATCAAGGGTACTAAGGTGGACACTGTGGACTGCTACAAGTACCTGGGTGTCCACCTAGACAATAAACTGGACTGGACAGCTAACACCAACGCCCTCTATAAGAAAGACCAGAGTCGACTTTTTCTTCTGAGGAGACTCAGGTCCTTTAACGTCTGCAGGACCATGCTGCAGATGTTTTACCACTCGGTGGTCTCTGCAGGCTCATGCTGCAGATGTTTTACCACTAGTGGTCTCTATAGGACCATGCTGCAGATGTTTTATCACTCAGTGGTCTCCAGCATCTTCTTCTATGCTGTGGTGTGCTGGGGCAGCAGGGTGAAGAAAACTGATGTAATGTGCTCATCTGAGTTTTTTTTCTAAGCATCCTGGATGTGACAGCAAATGTTTCTTTGTTTCAGTACTAAACATCCTAAAGTTACTAATATTAAAATAAGCATAGCAGCACAATAAAATTAATTAAAAAATATTTGTTATATTTTAATATTTTTCTAAACAATCCGATTAGCATGACTTAAAGGGATTGTCTGTTGATTTTTGAAGTGACGTTCTGTTCAAAATGGACTCTCTCTACTTTGTACATACATACATACATACATACATACATACATACATACATACATACATACATACATACATACATACATACATACATACATACATACATACATACATATATATTGTAGATAGATAGATAGATAGATAGATAGATAGATAGATAGATAGATAGATAGATAGATAGATAGATAGATAGATAGATAGATAGATAGATAGATAGGCAGACTTTGTAGTCTGTGTATCTATACACACACGTCAATCTTCAACCCATGAACAGATTTTGATAAACTCACAGAAAGCCATCAGTGGGTGTGTACACATGTAGAAGCCAAAATCTGCAAAAAAAAAAAAAGTCTAAAGCGAACCTTGTTTGGAGTAAAGATTTCTAATTATGTTATGAAAATAGGCTCATTTGTTCCAACAGTATAGAATAGAATAGAATAGAATATATCTTTATTGGCATATTTGCACCAAGGTACAAAATTTTGCAATTGGCGCGCGCACCATCCGAAGAGGGACGTACGCACGGAAGCCGCAGCAGTTTAAAACCGTGCCACCAACAATCAGATATGAAAAAGGAACATACAGTCGGGAGTAATAAGTGGTATTCAAAAAAGAATCTATCACAATTTGTCTTAGGACACTCCATGATAAAGTCTAAAAAACTCTACCAGCTTTAGCACGAATAAAACAAGACATGTTGCGTTTCATGGCAAGCAGGGAGATTGTCCGTGAAAGTCATTTCAGATAAGCACAGTCTCTAGATGGCATTTAGCTTGGCTCCATTCTGAAAGCACACGGAGACCTCTGGGGGGAGGGGGGGCAGCGAGTTCTCAACAGCTTTTCACTCCAGGAGAAGATTTGCAGACAGCCTTCTTTTTCCAAGGTTGCACACAGTCCAGATTAGATTAGTCGCTTATTTATTTTCAGGCCAGGCTACAGTGTGACTGCAGCCTTGAAGTCCAGGTGCTGTGTTCCGAGCCACAAATCCTCGTCTGTGCCCCGGTGGAGCTGTAAACGAGTCCCAAACCGCACCGCAGATCCGCGGCTGTCCGCCGCTGCTCCCACCGCGCGGTCCAGCTCGTACAACAGCTGGCTTGTTGAGGTCATAGCCCAGATCAGAGAATCTTGTTGAACAGGAAGTCTCGCCAGCGCGATCGCCGCGGTCGCCTCCCTCAGCTCCCAGTAGCAGAAAACATCCACCGAACCCAAAAGGCAGAGCAATTGCCACCAATATTCCAATAATCCACAGAGCTTCAACGTCTTCGACAGAGAGAACGGTCAGACACATTGGCCACGAGTCCATAGTGTATCCCACCGCATGCGTGTCGAAGGGGCAAGCCGCTTCTCCTGGTCCGGTGTGCTTTGTTGAAAAAATGTTATCAATAGATACACACATGTTATCAATACATTACACGCTCTATCTGAGAGTGTAATGCTGTGCCTTATTACTGCCATGTAACAGTTAAGAAGTATAACTATCGTAAACAACCACCACAGCTTTTAGTAAACATACAAACAACTACAAATGAACCAATTTTAAAGAAATTGAGGTCTAATTTGTCATAATAGTAGCTCAGTGTCATCCCCAACACACAGTGCTACAGTTCATGTTACACCTTTGTTTGAAACTTTGGTGGGCAATGTGGTGGGTGACATGCATTGATGGATGTGTCATTTGTGTGCAGACCCATGTAGGACTGTATATCCACCATGTATGAACGAGGCTGATCGCTACAGCCTGGAGGCCCTGCGGAGCATCCATCAGATGATGGACGACGATCAAGATGGTGGCATCGAGGTGGAAGAGAGCATGGAGGTACAAATCCTTTCTCGTCTTGTTTTCTTTGTGTTTCTTGCGTAAAGGTTCTTGCAGGCAAGAGACGGGCAGAGTAAAGCAGTGCAACAACAGGTGTGCTGGCTGGAGAAGTGCTCCTTCAAGGAACTGGATAACTTTGCTTTGGGCTCAATGACAAAGTTGGTTTGCACTAAAAGAATACTGGAACTCCGATGACCTTCATGGTGAAGCTTAAGAATATATCTGTCCAGTTGTCACAAACATTGCTTTGTATTTAATCTTAATGTGCATCAAGTTGCATTATGTCTCCTGAACATCTCTAAAATACCAGCACTCATTTATTGCAGGGAAGCAGATTTACTAACATAAACAATTTTAGAAAACTACACTTATGGTAATATTTTCTGCTGCCGCACATAAATAAATCCAACAAAAAGTACCAGGAAGTACGTGACATTGGTGGTAAACCCTGAATTTGTTGCCTTTGAGAATGCAGTTCATAGAGACAGTATCCAGGGATTCAGGTTACTGTTGGTTCGGAGACATCAGAAGAGTAGACCGGGCCCATTAAAGTCCTGACATTCCATTAGCCATCACATGAAGCCCCTGTTTATGGCTGGGAACACATTCCAAGTCACCTCTAACACACACACTATGAGTTTAATATGCAACATGCACCTGCTGCTGTGTACCATTAAATAAACACAGTTTCAAAACTGAATACTCAAATGGAAAATTCTGAATTAAGATCCAAACTGCATAAGGATGTCCGCACCCTGCTGGCAGCCAGGGACACTGCATTCAAGTCTAAAGATACTGAGGAGTTGAGAAAGTGCAGGAGAGAACTGGATGATGGCATAAAGAAGGCCAAAGCCGCGTATGCACAGAGGATCGAGGGACAGTTCACCTCACATGATCCACGGAGCATGTGGCAGGGCATCAAATGCTTAACAGACTACAAGGGCAAAAGCAAACAATGCCCCAGGGACCCATCCCTGCCTGATGCCCTCAATAAGTTTTATGCACGTTTTGATGATCCAAACAGACCAACTAGCACCAGACTCACCTCATCACCAGACGAGGAGCACCTCAAAGTGACCGCAGCAGAAGTGAGAGGCAGTCTCAGAAGGATCAACCCTCATAAAGCTACGGGTCCAGACAACATCCCAGGGAAAGTTCTGAAGGAATGTGCGGACCAGCTCTGTGAGGTGCTGGCTGACATCTTCACCACCTCACTTGCACTGGAGTCAGTTCCCACCTGCCTGAAGACCGCCACCATCATCCCAGTCCCAAAAAGCTCCACAGTGACTGGTCTGAATGACTACAGACCGGTGGCTCTCACCCCGATAGTCGCTAAATGTTTTGAGAAACTGGTCATGTCCCACATCAAGACAGCCGTCAACATCAATGAGGACCCTCATCAATATGCATACCGTGAGAACCGATCAACAGAGGACGCCATCTCCTCCGTGGTCCACACTGCTCTCACCCACCTGGATCAGAAGGACTCATACGTGCGTCTGCTCTTTGTGGACTTCACATCTGCCTTCAACACCATGATCCCCCAAACTCTGATAGACAAACTATCCACACTTGGACTAAGCCCCTCTATTTGTAACTGGGTCTTAGACTTCTTAACAGACAGACCACAGTCCGTGAAGATCCACAACTTCTCCTCCTCCACCATCACCCTCAGCACTGGCTCTCCTCAGGGATGTGTGCTGAGCCCTCTTCTGTTCACTCTGCTCACATATGATTGTACAGCCACACATCCAGGCTGTCATATTGTTAAGTTTGCAGATGATACAGCTGTGGTGGGATGCATCACAGATAATGATGAATCCAGCTACAGACAGGAGGTGGAACATCTGGAGAGCTGGTGCAAAGAGAACAACCTTCACATGAATGTGAAGAAGACGAAGGAGATGATTGTGGACTTCAGAAGGAACAAACACACCCACACCCCACTGTATATAGGTGGATCTGCGGTGGAGGTGGTCTCCAGCTACAAATACCTGGGTGTACACATGAATGATAACCTCAGCTGGAGCAACAACACCACCAGCCTGATCAAGAAAGGTCATCAGAGACTCTACTTCCTCAGACGGCTGAGACGAGCCGGTCTGAGAAGCCCAGTCCTCACCTCGTTCTACAGGTGTGCAGTGGAGAGCGTCCTGTGCTCCAGCATCAACGTGTGGCATGGAGGCTGCACAGTTGCAGAGAGAAAAGCTCTGCAGAGAGTGGTGAAGGCTGCACAGAAGTCTGTGGGAGTCAGTCTCCCCACCATCACAGACATTTACACCTCCAGATGCAGAAAAAGAGCCACCTGCATCATGAAAGACCTCACTCACCCAGCACACTCACTCTTTGCACCACTCCCCTCGGGACGGAGGTTGAGGAGCATCAAATGTAGAACCACTAGACTGAGAAACAGCTTCTACCCTGAGGCTGTCAGACTCATGAATAAATAAATAATAAGAATAAACACTGCAAAATGTCACATCATACTGATACTGATCTGTTTCTTGTTGCTGCGTTCATCTGTGACCATCTGCTCATGTTCGTGCTGCTGTTTATAATGATGTTTTTCTACTACATTAGGGCTTAGTGTATTACTAGCTGATGTCTCTCTTAGTTAATCCTAGATGTTATTATTGTTTTTCTCTTGCATTTGTTGTTGGATGTAACTGGGACCCTGTGTACATAATCTCGTTTTCAACACATGTACTACATGCGGTGCAAATGACAATAAATTCTCTCTGACTCTCTGACTCTGACTCTCTCTAAACCCTAAAACGAACAAGATGAACCTGCATCAAACATCTGGACATACGCAGGAGGTACTGTCAGAATCTTAAAAAGTCATCCCTTCATTTGTAAGTCATGCTGCCGTCTCATTCTGCAGTTCATCATTGAAGATATGAAGCAGCAACAGCCTCAAAAACACAGCAAGCTGCACAGAGAAGACCAGCACATCACAGTGGAGGAGCTCTGGAGGGGCTGGAAGTCCTCTGAAGGTAGGGTTTTTAACGTGACACACAGCATTTCTTCAAAGATGCTGACGTTTTACTTCATGTAACTTCTAATTTCACTTTGTCAGTCCATAACTGGACTCAGGATGAAGTGTTGCGCTGGCTGAGGGAGTTTGTTGAGCTGCCCCAGTATGAAAGGAACTTTAAAGACTTTAAGGTCAATGGAAACATCCTCCCAAGGTGAGACGAACAGTGTGGCCAAGCAAAGATGAACTCTGTTGTTTTGTTTCTGGCTAAAGCTCAACTGGTTTCTACTTACAGGATTGCAGCAAATGAACCATCTTTCCTGAGTGCTCATTTGAAAGTGTTGGACCAGAGAGACAAACAGAAGCTCAACATCAAAGCCCTGGATGTGGTGCTGTTTGGACCGCCTACACGTATGAACAGATATTTTCTACTTTTAACATTTCATTTTAAATCTAAAAAAGCTAAGTCTGGTCCTCTAAACATTCAAAAAAATCCAAAACAAAACAAAGCAAAAAAAATTGTAGAAACGTTTCATCTTTCGTTCGAAAGACTTCCTCAGTCTGAGATGCTGTATTCAGCTCAGTCTTATAAATAGCACCCTCTCACAGTGGATCAACCAGTTGGCTGATGACAGCTGAAACCAGCTGCTCACATGATCAAGGAGGACCATCAGCCTAACGATGGATTGTTAGCACCCTGATGGTTGTTTGCTATTCACAGAGGGCTGAGTGATACTAGCAATAACAGCATTGTAAGAGGGGGACAGTTGAACCCGGAGGCCTCCACCCCTGTTTAATGATGGGCGGTTTCTTTTCACAAAGATGGCCTCCTTTACTCCTCTCTCAAACCATCGTTCCTCTCTATCAAGGATGTGAACATCTTCATCCCTGAAAGAGTGACCGCTGGCCTGGAGATGAGTGTAGACCACAGAGTCCTGACCTGATGATGTTGATCTTCTGTGCTGGGCCATCCTTTTGGCCAGTGGCTGTTTAGTTTCCCCGATATAAGACTGATCACAGCCCTCCTGACACTGAACAGCATACACAATATTACTCTGTTTGTGCCGGGGGACTGGATCTTTGGGATGAACCAGTCTTTGCCGTAATGTATTTTGGGGTTTAAAAGCCACTGGGACGTTGTGTTTAGAAAATAAACGTCTCAATGTCTCTGAAACTCCCGCAACATACGGAATGACCACTGGTCTGGGTTCCTTCTTTTCACCTGATGGCTGGCTGGAGTCCTGTTTGGGTTTCTTCTCTGCTTTCAGGAAGGCCCAGTTAGGATATCCACATTTCTCTAGAGCCTGTTTTGTGTGTGATTTCTCCTTCTGTCTGGCTGCTGAGTTAGTGGGGACGCTGTCTGCTCTGTGGTACAGAGTCCTGATGACTCCTAACTTGTGCTCCAGAGGGTGATGGGAGTCAAACTGTAAATACTGGTCTGTGTGGGTGGGTTTGCGGTACACCTCAGTTTGCAAATTTCCTCTATCAGAAACTGAGACCTCACAGTCCAAGAAAGCCAACCTGCCATTTTTTACATCTTCTCGTGTGAACTTGATATATTTATCCACAGAGTTGATGTGATCAGTGAAATGTTGGACTTCCTGAGATTTAATTTTAACCCAGGTGTCGTCAACATACCTGAACCAATGACTTGGTGGTCTCCCTGAAAAGGACGTCAAGGCTCTCTTTTCTACCTCCTCCATGTACAGGTTGGCAACAATAGGAGAAACTGGAGACCCCATAGCACACCCATGTTTCTGCCTATAATATTGCTCCCCATATGTGAAGTAGGTTGACTGCAGGCACAGTTTCAAGAGTTGACACAGTTGCTCTGTGGAAAGTGTGGTCCTGTTGCTCAGAGTGGTGTCTGATTTTAACCTTAAACAGACCACCTCTACTGCCTCATCAACAGGAATGCACGTAAAGAGTGATGTGACATCAAAAGAGACCATTGTTTCATCAGTCTCCATGATGACATCCCTCACCTTATCCACAAAGTCCATGGTGTTCTGTATGTGGTGTTCTGAGCTGCCAACTAAAGGGATGAGTACAGATGCCAGATATTTGGAAACATTGTAAGTGACCGAGTTAATCATGCTAACAATTGGTCTTAAAGGTACACCTTGTTTGTGGATTTTGGGTAAACCATACAGACTTGGCGTGGCCTCCCCTGGGTACAGTCTGTGGTACAGAATACTGTCAATAGCCTTGTCCTGCTTCAAAATTTTCAGGCAATCTATCAACTTCTTCTTGTAACCACTTCCTGGATCTCTTTTCAGCGGTTCATAAGTGGTTAAGTCACTAAGGAGTGACATAACTTTCTCATGATAGTCTTTCTGGTTCAAAATCACTGTGCACCTTCCTTTGTCTGCTGGGAGAATTATGATGTTTTTGTCCTTGCTAAGAGTGGTGAGTGCATCCCTCTCTTCTCATGTTTAAAGCTGGTGGTTTGGCATTACTGAGACAGGCTGAAACTTTGACTCTGAGTTGGTCTGCTTCAAGCTCTTTAATTTTGTTGTTACGGATGGCTAACAACAAAATTAAAGAGTTTGAAGCAGAACAACTCAGAGTCAAAGTTTCAGCCTGTCTCAGTAATGCCAAACCACCACCTTCTGATGGCTTCATGATGGGTGGTATGTCAGGCTTGTTCTGGTGAAGAGTCCCAACCAATGATCAGGTTGTTCTTGAGGAGCTTCTCAGCCAGAGGGACACTGGTGAAAAAGTTGGTCTCACCAAATGCTGTAGTACAGTACAGTAAATGCATGCAGGTCGTTTCTGACTCATGTGTGTAAAGAGTTACACAAGCTGTGCTTGTTCATCAAGTAAAAAAGGAAAAATAAAAATGTTGATTTGTGCTAAACAAAAACAAGATATTTACTGCATATTTGAAAAAGTAAATGATAAAATTTATTTATTTAAAAAGTATACCATAGAAACACTCAACCATACATGAAGTAACCTGGAAAATGAATGCGGGTTATTTTTGACCAATTTTGTGCATTAGAAGGGTAGTGATACAAAAAGGGGTTTTATTCAAAAAGTAAGAAAGGAAAAAATAAAATAAGGATGTATGATGATCAAAAAGAAGTTTATTGAGGAATACCTTGAATATGGAATAATGAAATTAATTTATTGCAAAGATATAGAAGATAAAAACTAAGCCCGGTCACTTTCGACCCATGTTTTGCATCAAAGGGTTAACACAGCTCTCACAAGACAAACACAAAAACAGCTACAACAAAGCTATAGCTAGACACTGAGCTTGTGTGGTAGTAGATAAAAGTCATCAACACATGCTCTGAGCATTAATGCTGTTTGCAACTCTTGCAATACTGCATGAAATCGTGCATGATGTCATTTAGAGGATTTCATTAAAAAGTTTATCACCCTATTCCTTGTCAGCGTTTGTTACTTTAAGGACTAGACTTTATTTTTTAAGTAGATTTTTTTTAATTCTTTGACCTTCAAATATTAAAAGAGCTTCCTTGTTCATTCTTCTGATGTCTATTTTCATTCCTTTCTGTTGCATCACAGGCCCCCCTCATAATTACATGAAGGACTTGCTGCTCGTCGTGTCTGTGGTGATGGGAGTCGGAGGCTGCTGGTTCGCCCAAGTACAAAACAAAGTCAGCAAAGTTCATATTAACAAGATGATGAACGATTTAGAGAGTCTGCAGAGAGCTGAGCAGAGCCTCATGGACCTGCAGGAACAGTAACTACTCCGCTTTTATTCTAGTCTCATATCTACCAAAATTAATTTAAATTACTTTTCTTTGTGTGACTAAACTGGAAACTTGTTAATTTACTCAGACTGGAGCGTGCCCAGGAAGAAAAGCGTAACGTGGCGGAGGAAAAGCAGAGCCTGGAGGAGAAGATGAGGGATGAGATCATGGGGGCACAAGAGGAGGCTCATCGTCTGCACGAGCTGAGGAAAGGAGCGTTTACTGAGCTCAGCCGCCTACGATATGCAGAGGAGGAGCTGGAACAGGTAATTTACAGGTTCTGGAAGCAGCTTCACAAATGCTGTCTTACACATGTGCTCACAGAAAAGATTTACTAATCTGTGTAAATAAGCACGAGTAGACAAATCAAAACTAGACCCCGAAGGAGTGTCCAGTTCTGCAGGTGGCACCCCAAACTTCAGCTGATCTAATAAATCAATCTCGTTTTAATTTTCACCAAAAATGTCTACCAGGATCAGAACAATTCATATGAGAACACATTATACAGTTTCATATTTTTTTAGCAATCCAAACTTTATCAATTTCCTAAACATGTGCATTGACTTGGCACTTTTAATATATTTTTCCAGATTATTCCACAATCTCACTCCTTGTATCGAGGTACATCGTTCTTTCAAACTGGTTCTAAATTTAGTTGTTATGAACATCTCCGTCCCCTTAAGATTATAGCAGCTTTCTCTCTTTGTAAAAATTCTCTGGATGTTCAAAGGTAATGCATTTTGGTGAGCCTTATACATAACTAATAAAATTTTATAATCAATCAAGTCGTGAAATTTCAATAATTTCAGTTGACAAAATAATACATTAGATGGATGATGGCTATGTTTTCGAGTGATAACTCTTATTGCTCTTTTCTGCAAAACAAAAACAGGATTTGTAGTTGTCTTACATGCCTTCCCCCATACCTCAATACAATAGACCAAGTGTGGAACAATTAATGTATTGTACAACATATACAAAGCTTTATCATTAAACAAGTCCCTGACTTTATACAGCAATGCAATGGATTTAGCTAATTTTGTTCTTAAATAATTTATGTGAGGTTTCCATGTTAGTTTCTCATCAATAACAACACCCAAAAACTTTACTTCATTGACTCTACTAATCTCCACACCATCAACTCTGAACTGGACATCAACAGTTCCTTGTCTATTTGTAAATATCATATAATTAGTTTTATCTAGATTTAATGATAATTTATTAATTTTAAACCAATTTTGTATTTTTACAAACTCTGCTTGCACCTTCTCCAATATTGATTCTATGTCCCAACCTGAACAAAAAAAAGTTGTATCATCTGCAAATAATACACATTTAAGGAGCCCTGACACATTTACCAAGTCGTTCACATATAAGATAAACAACTTAGGTCCCAGTACAGAGCCCTGAGGAACTCCACATGTAATTTCACAGAGTCCAGATTTTACACCATGTACGTGTACAAACTGTTTCCTATTTTCCAAATAACTAGATATCCATTTCAGTGCTTGTCCTCTAATGCCATATTTATTTAGTTTCTCAAGGAGAATGCTGTGACCAACATAAGCTTTCAGTCATTTGTTAAACTATGTAATAAATATTGTTTGCTCATATTAAAAGCTGTAAGACTGGAGTCAAAATGAAAATGAGGAAGGATCAAAGGAGCAGAAATTATAATGTCAATGAAAACAATATAGGCATAAAACATAACATTGTGTGTTGGTGCATGATTCAATCAAGTTTGAAGTTTGAGGTTTTCACTATTTTTCCTCTAATCCATTAAAAATAACACATCTGAGCATTGTTTCTAATACATTTATTTTTCTGCTTCAACAAAGAGTTGGGATGAAAAATCTTATTATTACATATTTTGCCAGTGTCACCTAAGACCTCAGTGTAGCAGCTGTCACAGACACATCACACAAGAAATTCAAGGCATTTTTCTTAGAAATAATGCAATGAACAGTATATTACAAGTCTAAGGCTTAAAACAGTTTTTGTGGTATGAATCATCCTCTCCTTAAATTTTGCACACTGAAAAGAAAACTCGTAAAACCAAGTGAACAGGGTCAGGTGTGTCCGCCACACTACCTGTAATTTACCTCAAGGCAAAGGATGTCAAATTTCTTATATTGGATGGAAATCATCAAACATGACCATAATAAGTTCCTGTCATAACAGGGGACTGAGATGGTGTAGAGGTAGGGCAATCAACCTGGGACCAGAAAGTTGCGGTTCGACTCTCTACCATGCCCACACATTGTGGTGTCATTGAGCAAGATACCTAATCCCCAATTGCTCCTCGGGTGCTTACATAGATTCCCACTGCTCCACCTGAGTGTACTTGTATCTCAAGTGTGATGGTTAAATGCAGAGAACTAATTTTGTCATTGTATGGGAACATACAATGATGACAACACATGGCACTTGTACATTATACATACTTAACAACACGTTGTCAGATAGCAAAATATTTAAGGTAAACTTATTCCTTAACTGCAACTCCTGTACTACATATTGATTTCTGACATTGTGGTCAGGTCCGTGGAGCACTGAAGCAGGCAGAGAAGGAGATGTTGGCTAGTTGGACTGTCTCAGAGGCCCTTCAGCTGTGGCTCCAGCTGTCACATGAGGTAGAGGTTCAGTACTACAATGTGAAAAAACAGAGTGCAGAACTTCAGCTTGCCATTGCCAAAGAAGAGGTAATGCATGAAAACACTGGAAGTAATTCAAAAATTACCACACTACATTACATAACCAATACTTTTTACAGGCAGAAAAAATCAAGAAGAAAAGGAGTTCGTTGCTGGGGACACTCCATGTGGCTCACAGCTCCTCTCTAGACCAGGTTGACCACAAGATCCTGGAGGCAAAGTGAGGAAAAGAGTTCCCTGTTCAGGTTTTGTTTTGGTATATCTTAAAAGACATGCAACATTTGATCACACGTTTGATATGTTTCACAGGAATGCGCTGTCAGAGGTAACGGCCTGCCTGCGAGAGCGCCTTCATCGCTGGCAGCAAATCGAGTTCTTATGTGGCTTCCCCATCATGAGGAATTCTGGACTATCAAAACTCACCGCTCAACTCTACTCAGAAGCATTGGCTCTGAGATTTCCGAGAGTGCCGCAGTCATCCTATTCATGTCACAACTCCATTCACGGATCTATAGAAGATCTTTTAGATGAGCCGCAGATGCAAAGTAAGTTACAGGACTGAGTGGTTAAAAGAACATGATCTGTTTGGACTTGAGCTCAGTTGTCCCACAAGTCTTATGTCCAATTAAAGTAACCCAGAGTTTGACCTTCTGATTCCCATTCAAACTCCGAACCACTTCATGCATGTATTACCCATATTACATAAAATGCTATATTTGTGACAACTGAAAACCAAAACAAAATTTGGCAGATAGTCCTAATGCTTTGTCTATTATATTTTTAGTTGCCCTTTATATATAAAAAGAGAACAAAACAAAACAAATTTGTGGTTATCCTTTTATCAACATATATTTACAACAAATCTATACATAGTTCAACCAAACCTCATAAAACAACACTTTGACAGTGATGATGAAATTCTTCTTCTTAACCAATTAATGCTTCCTTTTTGCCAGTTCCTGTTACACCACTTAAACGCTCTCCACGACTTCAGGGATCCACCGTGCATAGAGCACGTCGTCCTGGCACCACTTCTCAGACACAAGCTGCCATGATTTCCCCAGACCCCGACATTCTGATCCCTATCCGTACCCCTTACCCTTGTTATGATGAAGGAGAGGAGCGCATCTTCAAAACTCTTAAAAAGCAGTAAGGCTCCCTGCTTAATGAACACAATGCTTTTTGACTGTTGACATATTTGCTGTTACAGTAACTCGTCTACCTCTTGTCCTCTTTTCTCTCCTTTATTACACGAACAGAGATTCCCAAGAGAGGTTTTCAGACTCAGACTTTTCAACATCCCCTCCTCTCACCAAAATGTTTTCTTCTTCTACTGTTGATCCTTCTCCTAGAAGGTTCCACTGTGATGAAACTGAGTTCCCTGCAGACAGGTCAACTGCAAAACATTTGAGTCAGCATGTAGAAGCCTTTACTGAATCTCCCGTTTACAAACCTTACATGGATGAACACGAAACCTCACTTGATGTTTCCCACAGAAAGATGGCAAAAGACAAGCCTTTGGATCCTTCTTTAGAAACCTGTTTTGTAAAGACTTCTACTGAAGAGACTTTCATACACACTACACCACAAAGGCTGCCCAGAAACAGAAGCGACTCTTTCATGGATGTTGCACATGGAAAGGGTATTTCAGATGAGTTAGATACTGAGATTTCATCAGCAAAAATAGAGAAAGATATGATGGGAAGTTTGAAAGATATAACTTCAAGAAATATCTACAAAGAGAGATGCAATTTACCACTGGACATGAGAAATATTCTTAGGACTGATTTAGAAGCACCAATAGACAGGCAGAGAAAGATATCAAGAGATATGATGGGGACATCCATGGATAACACCTCTAAAATTATCTCAAGAGATGATGCTGAAATACTGATTGAATCTAGAAGAACAACAAGGAATCCAATGGGAATGTGCCATGACACAGGTTCTAGAAAGCATGCATTGAATACAGGGGAAAGTCATCTTGATTCCCCTGTAAGGGCATTTGCAAAGGAGAAAATGGCGGAAATGGCTAGAATACCGCAAAGAAAGATATCTAGAGATGAGCTGGAGTATTATACAGATACTGCTACCATGAAGATGCTGCCCAGAGAGATGTTCGATGAACACATGGACATTCTAACCTTTGCAGATTTACAAGAGTTTGGTCTGAGACAATCAACAAGCAGAGGGAAACTGAGAAATGAAGCTGATGTATCTGCCAGTTCTCTCAGAAGAAGAGTACCAAGAATGCCAAGAGATGACACTTACAGTTCTACAGATACTTCAACTGGAAACATTTGCAGCGATAGAGTTGATGTCCCAATGGAAATATCAAAACAACCAATCCTTGTGGAGGAAGTGGGAACATCTGAATCCAGTTCTTCACCATGGCACACTGGACAGCCAGACCTTATGTTAACCTCTCAGCCACCATGGAAATCTTCCTCTGATCTTCATAACGTTGGCCCACTGAGTCAGTTTGTTTATGATGGAATCCTTGAAAAGTCCTGCAGGCCCATGGCTTCAGTCCCAACCACCCTGTCGGCCTCCACCCCGGTCCTGCCTCAGACCAGGCTGCAAGCTGAGGTTGTGCCACCAGTGCCACCATCAAAAGCTTTGTTCCCATCTCATGCATCACCCTCCGAAGGTGGGGATGACAAGAACAAAGACAGGGATAAAAGCAAGAAATCATTAAAACTTAAAAACCTTTTTAAAAAGAAAAACGAGTCACCTCCAGAGAAGGTTCAGAGTGGTCTTCAGAAACTTTGACATTTGTCTGGCTTGGCTTTCTTTTCTCTTTTGAAGTTTTATTTAATTAAAAATAGCTTTTTCTCTGCATGAGTTAGCTGGTTGCCCAAATAAGGCCATGAGAGCCAGGAAATATTATTTCTGTGGGTTACTGCCATTTGTAATTGTTTTTCAAAGACCAGGGACCTCATGTATCAACGATTCATATGCACGAAAAGGTTGTGTGTGACAGATTTTATATCGAGATGTATCCAAATAAATGTAGCATGACAGTGTGCATAAAGTCACACACATTTTGACCTAGAGTGAGAATGTGCTTACCTCCCCGCAAACTTTTTTAGTTCACAGTATCAGACTACCTGTACAAATACTGTATACTGGAACTCATGTAAATACACAGAAATTTGACATTTTGGCTTTCTGAATTTAAATGATATTCGAACATGATGTTTTTTTCACGAGTTTAGGCATTTATGGTTTAAATCCAAACAAGGAAACCAAAACACATGTAACCGCAAACAATAGAAATGGTAAATGGACTGTACTTATTTAGCACCTTTCTATCTTATCGAGATACTCAAAGCACTTTACATTACAATCTGTGCCCTCATTTACCCATTCATACAGTACTCTACTAGATCTGTACAACGAATATTCAGTGCTTTATCACATTTCTTACATAGGGCGGCTGTTGATGAGTGGTTAGAGCAGTCGTCCTCCAATGCAAGGGTTTGGGGTTTGATTCCACCATCAGTTACATGCTGAAGTTTCTCTGCTCTAACCACTCAGCCACAGTCGCATCATATACACCCAACACGCCTCCAAAATGATCAAAACAACCTTACTTCAATAAAAACTGTAAAGTTTCTTATGTTTTTGTCACATGTAGAAGTAAACACGTCAGTGATCACATGCCTGCGAGGGGCACAGACACAGGAGGAGCATAAAGTGTGTGTGAACGGTGTAAGGAGTGAGAAGAAAATGATGTCAGATCATCTAATTAATTCAGAGCAACTCATCTCTGATGACTCCTCAGGTCAACAACGTGTACACCATCATATATATGTCCACAAATGGCTGCGTAAAGCTGTGGGACAATGGCAGCTATGGTGCTCCAGGATGACACCACCAGTAGAAAAATTGGGAGGCAGCATGTTTACAGGGGTGGCACCAACCAAATACTGATCAGGTATTTCTCGGTCGTCCCTGATCCATGCCATGCCAGCTGGATGGGATGACTTCATCCATATGATGATCTGTTTTAGTAGGAAATCCACACAAGTCTTTGTACTTGAGGCCCCAGTTCTGCTTGAGACCCACACACTCAATCCCCCAACAGTAAACCAGTGACTGGAGCACCAAATCTACACTCCAGCCTGACAAGTAGCTTGTTGTCATATGCTTAATATACACCTATTTCTTGACCGCAGTGTCAATCAAATTCTTATTTTAATTCAACAAAGTATTAACAAAAACAATATTACATTCTGTTTTTTATTATTTGTGGTGTTTTAGTGTTCTGTTGGCTATAAAAGTGTCATATCAGAGCTGAGATCAAACTGAGAAAGTAAAGAAGTAAACTTGAGCTCAGGAATTCACTGTTCTGGCAAATATGTTGTTTTTATGTTTTTGTACATTTAGAGACACCATATCATTAAGTGCTAATCTGGCTTGAGGCATGAACCTGTAGGGAAATGGAAAAATATTTTAGAAAGCATCATCTTCACTCAACATAAAATTGTGCCCTGTTCAAAGTTGGTTTTTAATCACACTTTTATATTTAAAGCTGCTTCTACTTTGTTTTTAAGTCTTAAGATTAGGTTAATATTAATTTACTTTAGTGTTTTTAATACTTCAACTAAGGTTGGAGGTTCTGAGTGATATTAATGACGTTTCTGCTTTTGTGTAGAGAAATAGGTTGAATTTACACAAAAACATTTTATTTTGTGCATATGAATTGCACTCATAGACATACATTTTACATCTTTGAGGGCAATGAACAATAATCTGCATCTAACCCTGATTTTCATTCAGATTTTTGATACAAGTAAGAATAACACTGCTATGCATACATTAATATAATCAGCAACAGTTTGTGAAATGTAGTTCACTTGGGATGAAGATTACATTTTGAGAAATTTAGTTTTGATTCAGAAATTTCTTTATTTTTAAATAATAATAGTCTGAACTGCCTGTGTTTGACTCGTAAATTCAGATTTTTTTAAAAGAACACGTTGTATATTAAGAAATAAAACTCAATTTAATTTTAAAATAAAAAATGTATTTGAAATTCTGTTTCATAACATTAAATAAACAAATTGACATTTTGTTATTAATAGTTGACTAATTAATATATAAACTGTTATCATTTGACCTTTGGAGATAACTTGGTTCAAATCTTTTCATCTGAGATTTGAGTTTATTTTCTGTAACCTCCACCAGAGGTCAGACGTGTTTAGAAGAAAACCAGCAAGTCATTGGACAGGAAAACTTAATGGTGTGAAATCATTCATTCAACATTTATTTATACACGTTAATCCCATTGAGTCTCGAGGACTCATTTACAAGAGAGACCTGGTTTTAACTGGTTTTAATGGTTTTAATGACTGTGTGTATGCTCCTATTTATTTTTAAATTAATAATTTTAAACATAACTACAATAAAATCTTGCTTATGTGCAAATCATCAGATTATAACAGAATTAAGTAAAACCATCATATGCACAATGGACTCACATGAACATACAGGAACTACATGTCAGGAAGATAATCTCAGTGATATTAATATGACTGAAATCACATTATGTTTCATTTTGGTGCATGTTTGCACATCTCAACAGAACAAATGCTTTAGTCACAGCGTTGTGCAGGTGGATTTAAGCTCATATCCTTCTGCATAACAAACTCTGAAGCAGCTCAGTGTAAACACTTTAGGCTACATTGTCAGTGTTGATACTTACTAATTAAGGTCATGGAAATACTAAATAGTTGAACTGGACATTCATTGTAAATTATTACCATAAATGTATTAGCAGACCTCTACAGTTTGTTGCAGGTGTGTAAATCTGTTGACTCAGATATTATCATATTGTTGAATTGTGAATCCCAGATGCATGGTTTAAAAAGCTGCTACGCTGTGACATCTGTTTGCTCTTTAACTGAACTGTTCTACTCCAGGATGGTGAGGTGATTGATTACTTGAGAAGAGCTGAACAGATGATCTGATTTTAAAAACATGTCTTAATGTGTCTTATTTTGTCATGTACTTGCAAAAATAAACAAATGAATAAATTAATTTTCTGAATCAGAGTCAGAGATTCTTTATTGTCATTCGCACCACATGGTACATGTGATGAAACAAGGTTATGTACACAGGGTCCCAGTTACATCCAACAATAAACTGTGAAATAAGAACAGTAATAACATCTAAGATATGAACTAAGAAAAACATCAACTAAAAATACTAAGCACTAATATCATAGAAAAACATTACTCCAAACAGCAGCACGAACATGAGTCTGTATGAGCAGATGGGCACGAATGGACACAGCAACATGAAACAGATCAGCAGAATACCCAGCCTTGATAAAGCATATGCTTAAAAAAAAATAACATCCTCATTTTAACCTTGTTTGTGCATTTTTCTGTTAGCAAAATATGCACAAACCACTGGATGACTTCACATAAAATTCACATAAAAATTATTGGGAGTAAATCTGCAACCGATTGACTTTTGGAGTCAACCCAGTTCAACATGGCCAACACAGCCAGCTGATTTTATAAAACATCAAAATGTCCATAATGCAGTCACTTTTAGACAGAGCTAAGTTTTTAGTGTGGTTGTAGCTGAGAGTCATTTACAACACATGCTCTGAGGGCTAACACATCATACAACACCTCACAGTTGTTGGGTTTGATCAAAACATCTTCAACCCCTAAACCGTTGGCATGTAAAGCAGGATATGCAATGCTCCAACGAGTGCTGGGTCTTTAATTTTACATATTCCCTTCGATAATTCCTTTTTCAGGGGAAAACAAGAGAGAAATATACTGCAGACATCTTGCTGACTGGTTTCTATGAGAGGAAGGCAGCTGGACCGGATGGCATCAGCATCACCTGCTCCAGTGAGCCATGCAAAATCCTTACATGCCTGTTTAACCTGAGCCTGACTGTGTAAAACATCCTGTCTGGTTCCTGTATGTGCTCAAAAAGAAACAGCCTTAATGAACTGTAAGGCCATAGCTCTGACTTCACATCTCATGAAGACCCTATCCTGACTCATATTAGACCCACGGTGAGCCCCTACACAGATCCTCCACACCAGAGGTCAATTAAACTTAAAGCCAGCAGCTCAGGGGCTGGACATCCAGCAGTTAAAGTCATTATGTAAATAAACCAAGCATTGCAGTGACCTGTTACCTTTTAAATTTGTTTCTTTGCTGCATGAATGAATCATAAATGCAATAAACAGAACCCAAAAGTGTAATTCAAAGAAATTATATTTCAAGATTTATTTCCTTGCATTAAAACTAGTGATGTTCTAATGTGAAACAACATTAAAAACAAAAATGACACTGTGCCTCCTATTTAACACAGATATTATTCTACCATCTCTGACTTCCCAAATCTTTACACTTTTCAAAGTAAAAATAAATGTTGACTGTCCAAAAAAGCTAAGTCTGGTCCTCTGGACATTCAAAAAACAAAACAAAACAAAGCAAAAAAAAAAACTGTAGAAACGTTTCGTCTTTCGTCCGAAAGACTTCCTCAGTCTGAGAAGCTGAGTTCAGCTCAGTCTTATAAATAGCACCCTCCCACAGTGGATCAACCAGTTGGCTGATGACAGCCGAAACCAGCTGCTCACATGATCAAGGAGGACCATCAGCCTGACGATGGATCGTTAACACCCTGATGGTTGTTTGCTATTCACAGAGGGCTGAGTGATACTAGCAATAACAGCATTGTAAGTGGGGGACAGTTGAACCCGGAGGCCTCCACCTCTGTTTAATGATGGACGGTTTCTTTTCACAAAGATGGCCTCCTTTACTCCTCTCTCAAACCATTGTTCCTCTCTATCAGATGTTCACATCCTTGATAGAGAGGAACAATGGTTTGAGAGAGGAGTAAAGGAGGCCATCTTTGTGAAAAGAAACCGTCCATCATTAAACAGAGGTGGAGGCCTCCGGGTTCAACTGTCCCCCACTTACAATGCTGTTATTGCTAGTATCACTCAGCCCTCTGTGAATAGCAAACAACCATCAGGGTGTTAACGATCCATCGTCAGGCTGATGGTCCTCCTTGATCATGTGAGCAGCTGGTTTCGGCTGTCATCAGCCAACTGGTTGATCCACTGTGGGAGGGTGCTATTTATAAGACTGAGCTGAACTCAGCTTCTCAGACTGAGGAAGTCTTTCGGACGAAAGACGAAACGTTTCTACAGTTTTTTTTTTTTTGCTTTGTTTTGTTTTGTTTTTTGAATGTCCAGAGGACCAGACTTAGCTTTTTTGGATTTTTCTACCTGGATTATTGAGCATGCATCAGGGAAATGTTGACTGTTTTTTTGATGTTCCCTGAATGACTATCATGTTGCTGCTCCAGGTTGGTCCATTAAGAACCTCAGTTCTCATTTAGAATGAAATGGCTGCTCAGGCCAGTTCTTCATTAGACAGTGCATAAATCACAGGTGAAGCCTCCATGTCCCGCTCAGGTGTGAGCTTTGAGTGGAACCAAAAGAGGCGGAGCAGAACTCAGCTGGGCTGAAAGCGAGCGCGATGTGTGGCCAATGTCCCATTAATTAACACTTAATCCATCCTATCTGCGGTTAACTATTTTTAAAACTAACTACAAAGCTGCTGTGCGTCATCATCAATATTCATCCAGTCATACATCTGTTTGTTGTTTAATCCAGGGTGGCATGGGGCTCAGGGGCTCAGTAGAGATATTGCCAACGAGAAGGTTGCCGGACCAAATCCCAGCTGAAGAAGTTTCTGGGTGGAGTTAGCATGTTCTCAGTGCATGCACAGGTTTTCTCCAGGTACTCCAGTTTCCTCCCACAGACCAAAAACATGCATGCTAGGCTGATTGTAACTCTAAATTGTCTCAAGGTGAGAGTGAGAGAGTGAATGGTTGTTAAGTCTCGTTTGTCTCGATGTGTCCCTGTGATGGACTGGAGACCTGTCCATGGTGTCCCCTGCATCTTGCACAGTGATGACTGGACATGGGCACCAGTGACCCCCATGCCACTAAAAGGAAGAAAAGGGTAAAGATAATGGATGGATGGAGTTGGAAACCAGTATAAAAGCTTCAGTTTGTTGTAATAAAGTTTAATTCTAAATGAATTGATGAGCAAACAGCTTGGGTTTAAGATCACAGAGAACTGCTACCTGCTACATCTTAAAACAACTTCTATCTCATAAGTTTCACACCAATTTGTGCAAACAGTATTGCATTGTTGTTAAAGACCGTGTAAAGTGAAATTAAATGTGTGTTTTTAGTTTGTCACATGACATAAATATGTGTTATTAATCATCCATATAAATCTGACTGATTAAAAACATTGTTTTCCTTATAAAATTAAGTGTCAAAAATCATGAAAATACATTATTTTCCCTTGCTCTGAAACTGTGGGGGCGTGTCAGTGCAGGGAGTGGTTTCAGCGCAGTTCTGCTGAGCTGAGCTGAGCGAGGCAGACAGCAGAGATCCACCTCCTCCGTTTTTATCTAAGTTCTGGCTGCCAGTAGCTCCTTTTTCCAAGAGTTACGCTGTTTTTAGTGCACTAACAACTCTGGTTTTGTTTTTAAAGTTGAGGACACATAACTCCGCTGTTATAATCAGCGCTATTTTAGAAGATGAGCGGACTCGCGGTCCGAACCGGTCACATCGCATGCGGGGTCTGATCGCCACACACACACACACACACACACACACACACACACACACACACACCACACACACACACACACACACACACACACAGCGCGCGCGCGACCCGGTCACATCGCATGCGGGGTCTGATCGCCTCTCACTCACACACACACACACACGCGCGCGCGCGACCCGGTCACATGCATGCGGGGTCTGATCGCCACACACACACGCGCGCGCGCGCGGGGGGGGGGCGGAGGTGCGCGGAGGTGCAGGTGGCATGTGGTCGCTCCAGCAGCACGCCAGTACTGGAGGGAGACGGTCGGTAGCGAGTGAACGGCTCCACCGAAGAACGCATTTATAACGGCTGGAGCTGCAGGGGGTGGGGCTTGTGACCGCGTGACGAAACGCGGTCACATTTAAACCACGCCTAAAAAATCCTGAAAGAGAAATGTGTTTATACACAGTTTGATCTATAACTCCAAAATTAATTGAGCTACAATTTTGAGACTTTTTACTCATTTACAAGATTACAATTACGACATTTATAATGTTTATTGAAGAAAATGTTGAAATTCACTTTACACGGTAAGATTCTTACCAGAAATACTATAGGCTATGAAATGTATAACAGCAAACTGCTGCAATATGCACTTGCAAACCATAATAAAATGAGATGCAAAATAATGTTTAATAAACGTGACAACAATTCAATGGTTTAAAATAATTGTGTTTGAAATGAGCCACCATAACTAATTACATATTTAATAAAAACAAGTATCATTATCATCATTATCTTCTGATTAAAGAAAAGTAGTTAGCTGCTTGTTGTCTTAAATACAGCTGTCAGTAGATTGTTATTACAGGTCAGTACATTGTAGAAAGCTGTTTTATACCAGGAAGTGTTACAAAGGATTAACTTAAAAGAATCTGATGTAACTTGAAATATTGATTTTGACCAATCCAAAGAAATTCAAAACAAAAAAAGTTATTTAACAAACTTGAACCTATAAGGAACTTGTTACTGTTAAGAAGTTTGCTCTCTAAAATAGAATTATGTTTATGTTTATGCTTGTGTTTATTAAATTTGTTCATTTTTTTTACAAAAGAAACACAATACAATACAATCCCATAAATGATAATGTACAAAATATAAAAAAATGAAAGGTAGCAGAAAGAAGAATAAATCTTATTATATCTGCCCCTTTTTTCCAACAATCAGATTAAACAATAATAATCTTCCACCAACAGTACAAAATGACTAACTCTTTCTAATTTTCTAACTAATACAATACACAATACGTCATTTTATATATATTTTTTTAACAAATTCAAGATAATGCTTACTTTTATTTAATAAATTAAATTAAATTGTTTTATTATTATAAAACTAATAAATTTTAATCTGACCTTTCCAATCCTGCTGATGAGTTTATACTTCTTGACTGGTTCAACTGCACTAAAGTGTATTTCAAATCCCATCAAACATGTGTCGGACCCTCATAAGCGTCTGTGGGTTAACTGAGGGGTCTGTGTGCAGAGAAGACCCATCAATTATTTTTAGGTTAGTTCATAAATGCTCTTTATGAGAGCAAAATAAATTTCTGCCATGCAGTGAAGCTAGACAACAGATTGAAAGTTTGTGAAGTCCTTATAATTTTCTATATGCCTGCATAAATATGACTTAAAACATTATCAGATTTTTACACAAGTTCTAAAAATAGATAAAGATAACCCAGTTAAATAAATGAGACACCAATATTATACTTGGTCATTTATTTATTGAGGAAAATGATCCAATATTCATTCAGTCAACTTTTATTTCTACAGGTTAATCCCAGTGAGCCTCGGGGACTCATTTACAAGAGATACCTGATTTTAACAAAGAGTGATGACAACGGTGAACAAGAAAGACAATTTTTTTTTTTAGGGAGAAATTTTTCAAACCATTTTTCATCGTTGTCTTAGCTCATTTCATTTGATTTTGTAAAAAAAAAAAAATTGAGAATAACAAGTGAAAATAAAATGGTATTTAAAAGAAAATGTAAAAAAAAAAACAGTTAGGTTGTAAGGCGATGTAGAAAACTAAAAACAGGAACATGTCTGCATTGGATTTTGCCATGAACTTAACATGTGTTTAAATCCACTTAGAGAGGTCAAGGTCGAGAGCTTCAGATCTTTTTGCAATATATTCCAGAAAACAGGAGCAGAGTAGGAGAAGGCCCTTTTGCCAAGTTCAGTTCTCACTGACGGAACACTGCAGGTAATCATGTCCTGAGAGTGCACGCTGTAGCTGCACTCACGCAGTGACATGTAGGAGGAGATGTATGAAGGCAACAGACCAAGAAGTGATTTAAAGATGAAAATGTACCAGTGGAAGAGTCTGTGTGAGGTTAATGATGTCCAATTAACCAGTGAATACAGGGTACGGTAGTATGGGTATATGGAATATGGGTACGGTAGTTACAGCTTGTTACAAATCTTAGCGCACCGTGACAGTGTCCAACATCTGCAGGGTGCTTGTAGGAGCGTTGTTCAAGTTTTCACTTCTGGGCCTCCCAGGCCTCTTAACAAAAACAGTTTACAGTATATGATTTATCTTAAGCAGATTTTGGGGTTTTCCTCACAAAACAGATATTATTTTCCATGACTTGATACAAACTCAGTTAAGATTGGTAACCTCATCCAACTGAATAATACCATGCAAAAAGAGGAGAGAATTAAAAAAACGAGTATTGAATTTTATTAGTTATATAAGTAATGTATAAAATATTCAACACATAAAACAACTATAGGGATGTAAAAAAAAATGTTTTTCATTCAACTTTTATTTATACAGGTTAGTCTCATTGAGCCTCAAGGACTCATTTACAGTAAATCTTGTATTTTTTTTAAAACTATACACTCATATCATGAAGATTCTGTAGAGCAGTTTATTATAATTTAAAAAATTAACAATAAAACTCAACAGACATTACAACTCTGCCCACATGCTTGATTTACAGTATTTTCCTTATCATCTAAAAACACTTGAAGTGATGATCAATATTATTGAAATTAAAGTAAAATAATGAGTGTAGATCACAGAAAGAAGTGGGTCGACATTTTTTACTTAACCTTGCAAGAGAGTTACAGGAAGGAGAGAACATTCGAAACATTTTTCATCTTTATTTTAGTCCATTTCATTTGACATTTGAGTTTTCTTTCACCTTGAATTTATTGATGGATGCATAAGTAGCGTAATCTGAACTCTGGATTGTCCTCTTCCTTTTCATTCTCTGTGATGTCTGATGAATTTCCAGGGCAGCGTAGCATACATCCTCCTGCTGACATTTCATATTTGTTAATCAGCATCGTAACCATCAAACTGTACGAGTGCTGATAATGACATAGACGACACATGAGTCTACTGACAGGTAGACTGTAGCTGCCAAGAAAGAGGCTAATCTAATGCATACTATATGTGGTGGGCTTCCGACCGCTAGGGAGCGCTATTGCGCTAATCCGCTTTTAGCGTAGCTAAATAATCTGTTAGCTTTACAGCGGATTGACTAAGTTTTATAATTCATAAGCGGATTTATGCTATTTTTATTTAAAATGCAGTACCGCTAATAACTATTTATCTATCAGTAAAAACGAAATAACGTATTTACGAGCAGCGCCGGATGTGGTCCGTCACAAAAAAGCGTCCCCCTCAGTCTCTTGGTGTGTGCTCTCTCTCTAGCAGTTAGCAGCCAGTGTGTTACTCTGGAGCCTTATTGCTTGTTTTCGAAGAGTCAGACGAAGACTTTTTAACATGGAGGGTGAACTTATGGATGTTTCTCAGGGCCTACGCGACGCGTCTGGATTTAAAAATAGAATTTCGCCACATTAGCACTCTTCAAAATGGCGTCCGCGACGGCCAAAGAAGCCAGGATTTTACAACAAAACACGGTAAAACAATTATTTCTTTGCTGAGAAAAAATATATTTCATAGCTGACGTTATAGCACAAGTTTTCCTGAGCTTGAGAGTTTCACGAAATGGTCAAATCTGCTGGATTTAAAAAAAGTAGTTCACCATTAGGACTCTTCAAAATGGCGTCCGCAGGGCAGCAAACTTACAGGCTGTGTCTCAATTCAGGGGCTGCGTCCTCATGAGGACCCAGCCTAGCTGGGCCGAGTAGGCCACGCACTCACAAGACCGGGTGGGCTGAGCGAAACTGCTGAAATGGGACGGTCTAGCCTTCAGGTTTGCCGGCATTGAAGTGGGTGGGGCGTTCTCTTGAAGTGGGTGGGAAGTTCTTGTGTGCGCGCTTTGTGTGTGTGGAAAGAGAAGGGACGCCGCTAAAATATATTAGTTAGCTGAATACATGTATATATATTAGTGTTTCTGAGTTTACTGTTTGTTAAGGACTGATTATAAATCAGCTTATAAAGGGAGATCTGTTAAAACCCAAAGTGGACCTATAAAAATCTAGTTGTCCAGTAGCTCAGCTGGTTAATCAACTTGCGATTGGTGCAGAGATACTTTTCTCGAAGCTGGTTCGAATCTCACTCGGTACGGTTAAAACTTATTTTACGTTTGTCTTTTATTGGATAAAAAAATGAGGACTGAGATTAAAAGGAAGGAGTTTGTGAAACTCCTTCTTTTTTTAATCCAATAAAAGACAAACGTAAAAAAGTTTTAACCGTACCGAGTGAGATTCGAACCAGCTTCGAGAAAAGTATCTCTGCACCAATCGCAAGTTGATTAACCAACTGTGCTACTGGACAACTTGCATTTTGTAGGTCCACTCTGGGTTTTAAAAGATTGCCCCTCAGAAAATCCTTGCTACGCACGTGTAAAATACTGTAATCTGATTTGTAATCAGTTCTTCAAAAACAGTAAACTCAGAAACACTAATATACTGTATATTCAGCTAACACATTTTTTTTGTCGTTTCTGTAGTTAAATTTTAATGAGATATATTCGAGCTGAGGTTGTTTGAGATGACTAAATAAAGGTTGAATGAATATTCGCGCTGAGGTTGTTGTTAAAACGAGCTGATGACTCAACAACACGCAGCAGCCCCGACCCTGCACGCAGAAAGTCCCCCCCCCCCCCGCGAAATCTCTGCTGGCGCTATGAATTCTGGGATAGCCTCCGTCTTGAAGGATTCACGAATGCATCCTTCGATTTCGGCAGGAAGTAGGCCGCATTCCTCGGCCGCATGAGGAGGAGTCTTCGAATTGGGACAGTCCTCCGCGCGGGGCAATGACGTATGCGGCCGACAAATGCGCACTCATGAGGATGCAGCCCCTGAATTGAGACACAACCATACTCAGGGAATCACAAGGAACTCAGGAGACAGAGGCAACAGGAGGAGACAATGCCAGGACAATGATAAACACAGAGATACAGACTTATTTTTGATTTGATGTTCATTCATTCATTTTAAAAGAACAATACAAAACAGTTTCATCAGATACAAGGATGAATAGACTTTTAGCTGAATGGATGGATGGATAGACAGTTAGCTGGATGGATGATCTTTAACAAGTTCTAAAATCATTAAAATTTAACCTCAGCTTGTGCCTCTGACCCAACAGAACCTCCTTCAGCAGCAGAATCCTCTGTGGTTCTCTGCAGGACTTCATCAGTCTCTCTCCTGGTTCTGGAGGAGTTCTGACCCACTTTCCATTGTTGCTTCAGTTCTTTGAGGTTTCTGCTCAGCTCTCTGAAGGTTTCAGGTTCAGGTTCTGGACTCTGACTGGGCCGTTGATTTGATTTGATTTGATGTTTATTCATTCATTTTAAAAGAACAATACAAAACAGTTTCATCAGATACAAGAATACAAGTAGGATAAAATGAAAGGAGCAGAAAGAAGATGAAATCTTATTATATCTGCCCCTTATTTATTTCACAGTTTGTTCAACCAATGATAACCTTCAAACTACATCACAAAATGAATAACTCTACTTAATTTTTCTAACTGTAATACACAAACACACTAAGCTTCATCATATATAGTTTTTGAGCAAGTCCTTTTCGACCTTTTTCTTAAATGTATACATTGGGCAGCACGGTGGCACAACTGGTAGAGCTGCTGCCTCTCAGCGAGAAGGTTGCCGGTTCAAATCCCGGTCCGGGGCCTTTCTGGGTGGAGTTTGCATGTTCTCCCCGTGCATGCGTGGGTTTCCTCCGGGTACTCCGGTTTCCTCCCACAGACCAAAAAACATGCTTGTTAGGCTGATTGGTGACTCTAAATTGACCCTAGGTGTGAGTGTGAGAGTGGATGGTTGTTTGGTGTGAGTGAGACAGGTCCCTCTTGTAAATGAGTCCCCGTGACTCAACGAGGCTAGCCTGTATAAATAAAGGTTGAATGAATGAATGAATGAATTGATTTTGCATTTTTAACATCACTCTCCAGAACATTCCACAATCCAACTCCCTGAATTGAGGTAGACCGTCCCTTTAAGCTGGTTCTGAATTGTGGTTTGATGAATATCTGTCCCTTTAAGATTGTAATAACTTTGTCTAAATTTCTTTGGATATTTAAAGGTAATGTGTTATTATGAGCCCTATACATAACTGATAAAATACTATATTCTACCAATTCCTGGAATTTCAATAAATTTAGCTGAAGAAACAAGGTGTTTGATGGGTGACTGAAATGTTTTCTGGTGATTACTCTTACAGCTCTCTTTTGTAAAATAAAAACAGGCTTTGTAATTGTTTTGCACGCTTTTCCCCAAACCTCAATACAATAGATTAAATGTGGAACAATGATTGTGTTATACAACATATACAGAGCTTTATCAATTAAAAAATCCCTGACTTTATATACAGGTACATGAACACACAGCATGACAATCACAAACACCTGGACAACAAAATGGAGGAGATAAGCAAGACAATTAACAGAGAGACCAGGGAGTGTAGGGATGGGGACCCATCACCTGAGAACAACATGCTTACAACTGTTATCTTGAAGTTCTAGGGTGTAGAGAGCCACAGAAACGGTTATGGTAGGCCGGATTTGGCCCACGGGCCTTGAGTTTGACACATGCGATCTAGTGGTACTAAAAGTAACAAAAGAAGAAAGAAAAAAAAACAGCCAAATATGTCAGCAGTTTAGCTAACAGACTTTGGAATGGGTACATTTTGTCCTTGTGAAACCTGTTGAAGAGAACCAAACTAAATACTCTGAAACTCAAACAACTTACTGTATAACAGTTCATGCACCGCTAGTTGGCAGTGTAGTGCAAATATTGCATAACTTGCTGCTACCAATTGTTGAATTTAATTAGCGGATTAGAATTAGCTTCCCCTAATTTTCATAAGACATTAGTGCTTTTGAAATTGCGGACCTAAATAAATTAATTAGTGCTTTAGAAATAGCGGAACTAATTTTTGGATTAGCGTTGCCCACCACATGCTGGTGAAGATTCTCAGTCGTCCAGGACATGATAAAATCAAAAAAGGCGTTCAATACAGAACAACTGGACTTTATTTGTAGCAAACAAGACGTTTCGCTTCTCATCCGAGGAGCTTTATCAATTCAGTGAGGAGACAGTGAGAGGGCGAAGTTATAACAGGATAAGCCATAGACACGCACCAACATATGTAAATTGGAAACTAACACCCCCACATACTTGGGATAACACGTACCTGTGACCCATTCAAAGTTCAGTGTGTGAAAACAGAGCTTACAGAAAACACACACACATCCTACTGTATCTAAACCTATACATTGGAGAAACTAAACAGCCCATCCACAGAAGAATGTCTCAACACAGGAGAGCCTCCTCCTCTGGACAAAACTCAGCTGTTCACCTCCACCTCACAGACAAGGGACACTCTTTTGAGGACCAGAATGTACATATTTTGGACCCAGAGCACAGGTGGTTTGAGAGAGGTGTGAAGGAGACGATTTATGTAAAAAGAGAGAAACCATCGTTAAACAGAGGAGGAGGTCTAAGATTTCCATCCATCCATCCATCCATCCATCTTCTTCCGCTTATCCGGGGTCGGGTCGCGGGGGTAGCAGCCTAAGTAGGGAGGCCCAGACTTCCCTCTCCCCAGCCACTTGGAGCAGTTCCTCCGGGGGAATCCCAAGGCGTTCCCAGGCCAGCCGAGAAACATAGTCCCTCCAGCGCGTCCTGGGTCTTCCTCTGGGTCTCCTCCCGGTGGGACGTGCCCGGAACACCTCACCAGGGAGGCGTCCAGGAGGCATCCTAACCAGATGCCCGAGCCACCTCAACTGGCTCCTCTCGATGTGGAGAAGCAGCGGCTCTACTCCGAGTCCCTCCCGGATGACTGAGCTTCTCACCCTATCTCTAAGGGAGAGTCCAGCCACCCTGCGGAGAAAACTCATTTCAGCCGCTTGTATCCGAGATCTTGTTCTTTCGGTCATAACCCAAAGCTCATGACCATAGATGAGGGTGGGAACGTAGATCGATCGGTAAATTGAGAGCTTTGCCTTTTGACTCAGCTCTCTCTTCACCACGACAGACCGGTACAGCGCCCGCTTCACTGCGGACGCTGCACCTATCCGCCTATCGATCTCACGCTCCAGTTTTCCCTCATTCGTGAACAAGATCCCGAGATACTTAAACTCCTCCACTTGGGGCAGGACCTCCTCCCCGACCCGGAGAGGGCATGCTACCCTTTTCCGGCTCAAGACCATGGCCTCGGATTTGGAGGAACTGATCCTCATCCCGGCCGCATCACACTCGGCTGCAAACCGCTCCAGTGAAAGTTGTAAATCACGAACTGATGAAGCCAGTAGGACCACATCATCTGCAAAAAACAGAGAAGCGATTCTAAGGTCACCAAAACGGATCCTCTCAACACCTTGGCTGCGCCTAGAAATTCTGTCCATAAAAGTTATGAACAGAATCGGTGACAAAGGGCAACCTTGGCGGAGTCCAACTCTCACCGGAAACGAGCCTGACTTACTGCCGGCAATGCGGACCAAGCTCTGACACCGGTCGTACAGGGACCTAACAGCCCTTATCAAAGGGCCTGGTACCCCATACTCCCGGAGTACCCCCCACAGAACCCCCCGAGGGACGCGGTCGAATGCCTTCTCCAAGTCCACAAAGCACATGTAAACTGGTTGGGCAAACTCCCACGCACCCTCCAGGACCCTGCTGAGGGTGTAGAGCTGGTCCAGTGTTCCACGACCAGGACGAAAACCACACTGCTCCTCCTGAATCCGAGGTTCGACTATCCGACGGACCCTCCTCTCCAGAACCCCTGAATAGACCTTACCAGGGAGGCTTAAGAGTGTGATCCCCCTATAGTTGGAACACACCCTACGGTCCCCCTTTTTAAATAGGGGAACCACCACCCCAGTCTGCCAATCCAAGGGAACTGCCCCCGATGTCCACGCGATATTGCAGAGTCGCGTAAGCCAACACAACCCTACAACATCCAGAGCCCTAAGGAACTCCGGGCGAATCTCATCCACCCCCGGAGCCTTGCCACCGCAGAGCTTTTTAACCACCTCGGCGACCTCAGCACCAGAGATCGGAGAACCCGACCCAAAGTCCCCAGGCTCTGCTTCCTCAGTGGAAGACGTGCCAGTAGGATTGAGGAGGTCTTCGAAGTATTCCGCCCACCGACTCACAACATCCCGAGTTGAGGTCAGCAGCACGCCACCTCCACCATAAATGGTGTTGGTCTCGTACCTCTTTCCCCCCCTGAGACGCCGGATGGTGGACCAGAATCGCCTCGAAGCCGTACGGAAGTCATTCTCCATGGCCTCTCCGAACTCCTCCCACGCCCGAGTTTTTGCCTCAGCAACCACCCGAGCCGCATGCCGCTTGGACTGCCGGTACCTATCAGCTGCTTCCGGGGTCCCACAAGCCAAAAAGGCCCAATAGGACTCCTTCTTCAGCCTGACAGCATCCCTCACTGCCGGTGTCCACCACCGGGTTCGAGGGTTGCCACCTCGACAGGCACCAACAACCTTGCGGCCACAGCTCCGATAAGCTGCCTCGACAATAGAGGCGCGGAACACGGCCCACTCGGACTCCATGTCCCCCGCCTCCCTCGGAACGTGTTCAAAGCTCTCCCGGAGGTGGGAGTTAAAGCTCCGTCTTACGGGAGACTCTGCCAGACGTTCCCAGCAGACCCTCACGATACGTTTGGGTCTGCCAGGTCTGACCGGCATCCTCCCCCACCATCGGAGCCAACTCACCACCAGGTAGTGGTCAGTAGACAGCTCCGCCCCTCTCCTCACCCGAGTGTCCAAGACATGCGGCCGCAGATCAGATGAGACGACAACAAAGTCGATCATCGAACTGCGACCTAGGGTGTCCTGGTGCCAAGAGCACATATGGACACCCTTATGCTTAAACATGGTGTTCGTTATGGACAATCCATGACGAGCACAGAAGTCCAATAACAGAACACCACTCTGGTTCAGATCAGGGGGGCCGTTCCTCCCAACCACACCCCTCCAGGTCTCACTGTCATTGCCCACGTGAGCGTTGAAGTCCCCCAGTAGAACAAGGGAGTCCCCAGGAGGCGCACTCTCCAATACCCCCTCCAAGGACTCCAAAAAGGGTGGGTAGTCTGAGCTGCCGTTTGGTG
>JBBPBX010009013.1:0-61070 GCA_038048925.1 Garcialebias charrua | reverse complement strand
TTTTCAATTCTGAAAGAATGAAAGCTGTGAGAACGAGAAGTTTTAATTTTACTATGTTTATTATTAATATTATTAATATTGTTCATTTGTCTAACTCTATTTCAAGGTTTTGTTGTGCGACGGGCATTGAGAAAGTTGTCCTGTGATGTCTGCCGTGCCAGCCTGGTGACAGACGCTGCAACTGCCAGTGAAGACAAGAGCTACCACCTGCTGACTCTGAGAAACAAAGGGGGGCTGATGATTCCTTCTGAAGGCACAGTGAGGGTAGTTAGGGCAGCAGAGTGGGTCATTCGTCAGGCATCTGCAGATTGCATACGATCACAGCCCATCAAACAACTAGAGATCCTCTACATTGTGCGGAAGAGGATAGGTACAGAGGATGTGTTTTTGCTTGGGGAGCACAACAGTGACACACAATATGGCATTGACAGTCACCACCATATGCTGCTCTCTTTACTTGTGTCATTGTTTTTCAAGCTAAGGCTACATCACTTGGCAAAAATCAATAATTTGCATTTACAGAGTGGCAACATGAGAAATAAGCTCACCAAGGCAGTCCTTTTTAAAGGGCATTAGCTCCAAAAAGGGATGTGAGCTTAAAAGTCATGACTTGGACTTGAGTCACATATGAATCACAAATAAGACAACTTGTGAGTATGGAAGAAATGCAGTCTCCTTTGAATCAGCATAACCAGGTTAATTAGTAACAACGTTAGTTTACAATTATTTTTAACCACTATTTCATATGAAAAATTGTTTTACTGCAAATACACCGGGAAAAAAATTAATCTGCAAATATATCTCTGAAATTTTTTGTCTGAGTACTGTTGCCTCAGATAGTCTTGTCACACTATCAGATGTTTATTTTTGTTTGTTTATTTGTTTATTTATATTTCCCTATTATTAAATCTTTCATGTATCTAAATAAAATAAACTAGACATATTGACCAAGGTTTGTGTAATAATGTATTTAATATTACATAATATTTGCATGTGTAGGGAAAAAATTGGCATAAATTATTTTCATACCACTAATAATAATACTATTTATGATGAAATAGTATTAAATATTTATTAGCATTGTAACATATGTCAGTTAATTTCACTGGAAATAAACATGTATTTATAAATAGATGTAAATATAATCTTATTGTGTATATTGCTAGTGCAATACAGTGTCTACATAACGTTATTTTCATGTGAACGTCCATCTTAAGTATACCATATTATAACAACATCTCTCACATTTATAACAAACCAAACCGTTTTAAAATCGGTTGAAAATTAAGCAAGTTATGGTTATTTTAATAGTAAATGCACCATTCACATTCATGTTAAGAGTGGGCGTTCTGTCTGTATCAAGATGGCCACCGTCTGACGATGTCGGTCTCCATTGGCCAACAGCGGGGATGTCTTATCTAGTGTATATATATATCTGTGGGCCTAGGAAGAGTGGCAGTTTGTGGCATAAGCTGGATTGTGAGAGGACCACGATGGCTAGTAGTGGGGGTGAAAAACAGGGTTTAACTTCAGGTAAACGGTATCTTGAAGTTGACGAAAGCGGTGTTGATGTTAGGAAAAAGGTACCGCTGGACAAATGTTTATGTTTATTATACAAATGTAAAGTTGTGTTACGATTTAAGGCAGGCCAGGGTTTGCTTGGGGTAAGCCCTGTTGCTTTTTCGAAAGGTTTAAAGCGCGCTGTGGGTGATGTTGAACAAGCTAAGGTGTTGTGGGATGGTAACGGCCTCCCCAACAAATCTCTCCACAAGTTACAGATGGTCCAGAACTCAGCTGCCCGTGTCATCACTCAAACCTCCTACTATAACCAGCGGATTCGGATGTTATCAGTCCATTCTATGGGCGCTATCAACCGTTATCAAGCGGGTGACTATAACCACATCACTCCTGTCCTGCAGCAGCTCCATTGGCTCCCAATTAAGTCACGCATCATCTTCAAAATTCTACTCCTCACATTCAAATCTATCCACAACCTTGCCCCTCCTTATCTATCTGACCTCCTACAAATCTCCATCCCATCACGCTCTCTCAGATCCTCCTCTTCGCTACACCTCCATGTACCCTCTGCCCACCTCTCCACCATGGGGAGCAGGGCCTTCACCTGCTCTGCCCCTCACCTCTGGAACGCTCTACCGCCAGACCTTCGAAACACCACCTCCCTTTCTCTGTTCAAGACAGCCCTGAAAACACATCTCTTTAGACTAGCTTATCATTAACTCTACTAAACGTATTTTTATCATTTTGCATTTTTATCTTTATGTATTTTATATTTCAATTTGTCGCTGATAATGTTTGAACTGCATTGGTTTGTTAAGTGTCCTTGGGTGTCCTGAAAGGCGCTTTTAAATAAAATGATTATTATTATTATTATTTTTGATTTGATTTGATGTTTATTCATTCATTTTAAAAGAACAATACAAGACAGTTTCATCAGATACAAGATTACAAGTAGGATAAAATGAAGGGAGCAGAAAGAAGATGAAATCTTATTATATCTGCCCCTATTTCACAGTTTGTTCAACCAATGATAACTTTCAAGCAACATCACAGAATGAATAGTTCTACCTATTTTCCTAACTGTAATACACAAACTACAGTACATCACAAAATGAATAATTCTACTTAATTTTCCTAACTGTAATACATAAACTAGGTCACAAAATGAATAATTCTACTTAATATTTCTAACTGTAATACACAAACTACATCACCCATAATTCTAATTAATTTTCTAATTCTAATTTTTTTATTTATTTATTTTATTTTATTTTTTTATAATTTTATTTAATTTTCCTATTTTTTTTTTATTTTTATTAATTTTCCTAACTGTAATACACAAACTAGATCATAAAATGAATAATTCTACTTAATTCTACTTAATTTTTCTAATTGAAATACACAAACTAAAAGATGGCACAACATCAAGATGTTCACAAAATGAATAATTCTACTTAATTTTCCTAATTGTAATACACAAATTCATCACAAAAATGAATAATTCTACTTAATTTTTCTAACTGTAATACACAAACTGCTTCATAAAATGAATAACTCTACTTAATTTTTCTAACTGTAATACACAAACGTACCGTACATCATAAGTACAACATAATTGTAATACACAAACACGCAAGATTACATCATATATAGTTTTTGAGCAAGTCCTTTTTGACCTTTTTCTTAAATGTATACATTGATTTTTCATTTTTAACATCACTCTCCAGAGCATTCCACAATCGAATTCCCTGAATTGAGGTAGACCGTCCTTTTAAGCTGGTTCTGAATTGTGGTTTGATGAATATCTCTGTCCCTTTGAGATTGTAATAACTTTGTCTTTTTATAAAATTTCTTTGGATATTTAAAGGTAATGTGTTATTATGAGCCCTATACATAATTGATAAAATACTATATTCTACCAATTCCTGGAATTTCAATAAGTTTAGTTGAATAAACAAGGTGTTTGAAGGGTGAGTGAAATGTTTTCTGGTGATTACTCTTACAGCTCTCTTTTGTAAAATAAAAACAGGCTTTGTAATAGTTTTGCATGCTTTTCCCCAAACCTCAATACAATAGATTAAATGTGGAGCAATGATTGTGTTATACAACATATGTAAAGCTTTATCAATTAAAAAATCCCTGACTTTATACAGTACTGCAATTGCTCTAGCTAGTTTTTTTTAATAGAATTTACATGATGTTTCCATGTCAGTTTGTCATCAATGATAACACCCAGAAACTTCACTTCACTCACTTTACAGATCACAACATCTTCAATTTCAAATGGATCGTCATCAACAATTCCCTTTTTGTTACTGAAAATCATGTAGTTAGTTTTATCTAAATTCAAAGATAATTTGTTTAATTTAAACCAAGTTTGTATTTTTATAAATTCTGTTTTCATCATATCCAAAATCTGTTTTATGTCATTACCCGAACTGAAAAAAGTGGTGTCATCGGCAAAAAGAACACATTTAAGTAGTGCTGACACATTTACCAAGTCATTCACATATAAAATAAACAACTTTGGTCCAAGCACAGAACCCTGAGGAACTCCACAAGTGATATCACGGAGGTCAGATCTAACATCATTTATTTGCACAAACTGTTTCCTGTCCTTCAAATAGCTAGATACCCACTGTAATGCTGGTCCTCTAATACCATATTTATTTAGTTTTTCAAGGAGAATGGTGTGGTCAATGGTATCAAACGCTTTTTTTAGATCAACAAAAACACTAACACAGTACTGTTTATGATCGACAGCATTAGTTATTTGTTCCATTAAATCCATGAGAGCCATTGACGTAGAGTTTTTTTCTCTAAACCCATATTGACTGCTACTTAAAATGTTTTGTTTATCAATAAATTGATCCAATCTGGACACAAATAGTTTTTCTAGAATCTTTGAGAACTGTGGTAATAAGGATATTGGCCTATAATTATTGAATACACATTTATCACCATTTTTAAAAAGAGGAATTACCTTTGCTACTTTCATGTTATCTGGAAATATTCCTGTTGAAAAAGATAAGTTGCATATTATTATTATTATTATTATTATTGTTATAACTATATTCCAACTATAGGGGGATCACACACTTAAGCCTCCCTGGTAAGGTCTATTCAGGGGTTCTGGAGAGTAGGGTCCGTCGGATAGTCGAACCTCGGATTCAGGAGGAGCAATGTGGTTTTCGTGCTGGTCGTGGAACACTGGACCAGCTCTACACCCTCAGCAGGGTCCTGGAGGGCGTGGGAGTTTGCCCAACCAGTTTACATGTGCTTTGTGGACTTGGAAAAGGCATTCGACCGCGTCCCTCGGGGGGTTCTGTGGGGGGTACTCCGGGAGTATGGGGTACCAGGCCCATTGATATGGGCTGTTAGGTCCCTGTACGACCGGTGTCAGAGCTTGGTCCGCATTGCCGGCAGTAAGTCAGGCTCGTTTCCAGTGAGAGTTGGACTCCGCCAAGGTTGCCCTTTGTCACCGATTCTGTTCATAACTTTTATGGACAGAATTTCTAGGCGCAGCCAAGGTGTTGAGAGGATCCGTTTTGGTGGCCTTAGAATCGCTTCTCTGTTTTTTGCAGATGATGTGGTCCTATTGGCTTCATCAGATCGTGATCTACAGCTTTCACTGGAGCGGTTTGCAGCCGAGTGTGATGCGGCCGGGATGAGGATCAGTTCCTCCAAATCCGAGGCCATGGTCTTGAGCCGGAAAAGGGTAGCATGCCCTCTCCGGGTCGGGGATGAGGTCCTGCCCCAAGTGGAGGAGTTTAAGTATCTCGGGTCTTGTTCACGAATGAGGGAAAACTGGAGCGTGAGATCGATAGGCGGATAGGTGCAGCATCCGCAGTGAAGCGGGCGCTGTACCGGTCTGTCGTGGTGAAGAGAGAGCTGAGTCGAAAGGCAAAGCTCTCAATTTACCGATCGATCTACGTTCCCACCCTCATCTATGGTCATGAGCTTTGGGTTGTGACCGAAAGAACGAGATCTCGGATACAAGCGGCTGAAATGAGTTTTCTCCGCAGGGTGTCTGGACTCTCCCTTAGAGATAGGGTGAGAAGCTCGGTCATCCGGGAGGGACTCGGAGTAGAGCCGCTGCTTCTCCACATCGAGAGGAGCCAGTTGAGGTGGCTCGGGCATCTGGTTAGGATGCCTCCTGGACGCCTCCCTGGGGAGGTGTTCCGGGCATGTCCCACCAGGAGGAGGCCCAGAGGAAGACCCAGGACACGCTGGAGGGACTATGTTTCTCGGCTGGCCTGGGAACGCCTTGGGATTCCCCCAGAGGAGCTGCTCCATGTGGCTGGGGAGAGAGAAGTTTGGGCCTCCCTACTTAGGTTGCTACCCCCGTGACCCGACCCCGGATAAGCGGACGAAAATGGATGGATGGATGGATGTTATTATTATTATTATTATTATTATTATTATTATTATTATTATTATATTATTATAACCTTATCGTTTGTAGACATGCTGAACAGAAGGACAAGGCTTTGGACTTACAAACGGTGTGTGGTAAAGTAGTGGTGGACAGGAAGATTGTGGGGGAAGTGAAAGGTTCAAGAGGAGTGATTTCAGGGATTCCTCTTGGAGAGGACTTGGAGGCATTAAAGAAGGTCATAAAAGGAAGGGAAATTGAGAATTTAAAACGTTTATCGGCTTATCGTAATGGGGTGAAAGTGGATAGTACGTCCGTCCTGTTATATTTCTGGGACAGTATCTTGCCGGATAAGATCATGATTGGATACTTGTGTTTCAGTGTGAAGGCTTAAGCCCCCAGTATACCTGCGCAGACTCCCTGTACGCCTCTGTACGACGTACGTACGCTGTGGCAAAAGCGTAGCCCCCGCGTAGTCCCTCGGGCACAAACGCGCAAAGCTCTTTTTTTACGACTGCGCACGCTTGCGCGGTGTCTGACCATAAACTTCCCCGGCGCCGGACTGTTTTGTATGTTACACAAATTAATTAAATTCCCTTCTTTATCGCTGATCTGGCCTTTTCTTTTGTTTTTTTGCCAAAAGTCAAGTAATCGCTTCTTCCTCCGTTCACTCGATGACTGAAATGAATGAATTCAGGTCCTACCTGGGTGCGGGAGGTTTTATATATTTCCTGGTGGACTGTGGGCTGCAGGAAAAGTGCTCCCTGTTATTATTTTTATTTCTGAGAGAACTTTTTACAACATATAAAGTAGAAACACTGCAGCAGAACACCGCAGAAGAACACCGCAGCCGGCTGCTCATAGAGTTTTCTCACTGAGCTGACGAGCTGTCAATCATTTCAGTAGGCGTGTCAGCAAGTGACCAATCAGCGACCTCAGTTTGTCCCCTCTGCGCGCAGCTACAGAGGGGACAGCTGCAGCTCTGCTCACATGACAACAAGGATTTGGAGCGAAAACGCGAGCATTTAAAAAAAAAAGGGCATAACAGCGAACGCATGCGCACAGAATGCGCGCGTAGAGTGGCGTCTAGGTAGGACGCTCAGGTCTATTGGAGGCTTTATGTCCCACCGCCTCTTAGGTGTTATAGGTGTCAGAGGTATGGGCATATTGCTAATGTTTGTAGGAGTAAACGTCGTTGTAGTAGATGTGGGGGGGGCCATTCATATTGTGATTGTGGAGAGACTCCGATGTCGTGTTGTAATTGTGGAGAAGGTCATTCTGCAGCTTATGCAGGGTGTGTGAAACGAAAAGAAGCTGCTGAAATTCAGAAAGTTAAGACAGATAAGAAACTTACGTACACAGAAGCAGTTCGAGTGGTCAAACGCGATGTTTCTTCAACGTCTACTGTTGACAAACCAAGCGTACCTGAACGTGGTCAGAGTAATGTCATGATCGAACGGTTGATTCCTATCAGATTCTGCCAACAAGGTAGGTTGAACCCATATGCAAGAGGATGACAGGAGGCTCAGGAAAAATCCAAAAAGTCTTTATTTTACAAAAACAAAACAAAAGGCTGTCAGGGTAGCAAGCTCACTAAATAACTAAGACTGAGACTGAGACTAAAGACTAGAGACTAAAGACTAGGAACGGAGGGCAGAAACATGACACCATTAAAGGACAATCCCGAGACATTCAACAAGACAGAGAGAGCTGATTATATACTACTCAGGTAGGGCATGACACAGGTGAAGAGAATCTGACTAATTGGAGCAGGACTGAACATTGAGCAGGGCTGAACAAAACAAACTGATACATGAAAAATAACTGAACTGAGGTAGGACAGAGAATTAAATTAAACATGTAAGACTAAACTGGAGCAAGGCAAAATTAAGCTGAGACTGAGAATTAATACTAAGCTGCGACACAAGTAAGGACAACACAGAGACACTAGACAACTAGGGGACAACACTGACATAACCTTCCCCTCAAGGGATGGCTCCTGACGTCCCTTAAGACCCCAACACACCAAACACAGAACAGGCGGGAAGACGGGGAGGAAACACAAGGACAGAGGCAAGAACAATCTAAACAAACCCCGGCAGGGCTAGACCTGGGATCAAGAAAAACACATAAACTTCCCTGGGCAAATGTTCAAAGCAAAAGACAGTCGTGAGGCCGTCCAACAGGCTGGAGCACTTCGGGCGGACGACCATGAGGCCGTCCAACAGGCTGGAGCACTTCGGGCGGACGACCATGAGGCCGTCCAACAGGCTGGAGTACTTCGGACGGACGACCATGAGGCCGTCCAATAGGCTGGAGCACTTCGGGCAGACGACCATGAGGCCATCCAACAGGCTGGAGCACTTCGGGCGGACGACCATGAGGCCGTCCAACAGGCTGGAGCACTTCAGGCGGACGGCAAGCTGTAGGCAAGGAGTCGACCAGAGGCGAGCCTGCTACAGGTTTTGGAGACTGTGGTCCTGCTGCTGCAGGTTCTGGAGACTGTGGCCCTGCTGCTGCAGGTTCTGGAGACGGAGGTAGGGTAGCACCCTCTGCTGGAGACGGAGGCAGGGCAGCGCCCTCTGCTGGAGACGGAGGCAGGGTAGCGCCCTCTGCTGGAGACGGAGGCAGGGTAGCGTCCCCTGCTGGAGACGGAGGCAGGGAAACGCCCTCTGCTGGAGACTGTGGTAGGGTAGCACCCTCTGCTGGAGATTGTGGCAGCGTAGCACCCTCTACTGGAGACTATGGCAGGGCAACGCCCTCTGCTGGAGGCTGTGGCAAGGTAGCACCCTCTGTTGGAGGCTATGGCACGGCAGCGCCCTCTGCTGGAGACTGTGGCAGGGCAACGCCCTCTGCTAGAGGCTGTGGCAGGGCAACGCCCTCTTCTGGAGGCTGTGGCAGGGCAGCACCCTCTGCTGGAGGCTGTGGCAGGGCAGCCCCCTCTGCTGGAGACTGTGGCAGGGCAGTGCCCTCTGCTGGAGGCTGTGGCAGGGTAGCGCCCTCTGCTGGAGGCTGTGGCAGGGCAGCACCCTCTGCTGGAGACTGTGACAGGGTAGCACCCTCTGCTAGAGACTGTGGCAGGGCAACGCCCTCTGCTGGAGACTGTGGCAGGGCAGCGCCCTCTGCTGGAGGCTATGGCAGGGCAGCGCCCTCTGCTGGAGACTGTGGCAGGGCAGCGCCCTCTGCTGGAGACTGTGACAGGGCAACGCCCTCTACTGGAGGCTGTGGCAGGGTAGCGCCCTCTGCTGGAGACTGTGGCAGGGCAGCGCCCTCTGCTAGAGACTGTGACAGGGCAACGCCCTCTGCTGGAGACTGTGGCAGGGCAATGCCCTCTGCTGGAAGCTGTGGCAGGGCAATGCCCTCTGCTGGAGGCTGTGGCAGGGCAGCGCCCTCTGCTGGAGGCTGTACCTCTGCTGCAGAGTCTGGAGGCTGTGGTTCTGCTGTAAGTTCTGGAGGCTGTGGTTCTGTTGCAGAGTCTGGAGGCTGTGGTTCTGCTGCAGAGTCTGGAGGCTGTGGTTCTGCTGCAGAGTCTGGACCCTGTGGTTCTGCTGCAGAGTCTGGACCCTGTGGTTCAGATGCAGAATCTGGACCGGACTCAGGACCCATCACAGGTTCTGGGCGACCTGTAGGCTCTGGACCGGCTGAGGCTGCTGCAGGTTCTGGACCGGCTGAGGCTGCTGCAGTTGGGAACTCTGCCGAGACTCATGAGTTAGGGAAGTCCGAGAAGTTTGTTTTTAAGGTCCTCATCATTGCTATCATCTGGGTGAGAGCTAGGGTCTGAGGCAGGCTGGGACTGGTTGATACTAAGGCCCTGTTTACACGGACACTGTGGGGGAAAACGAGGGTTTGGGTATGTTAATTAGATGAAAAGTTTTGCGTTGACACGGATCCGCTCGAATCTCCCCCCTCCCTCATGCCCCCCCTTTCACCCACTGTGCATGCGTGCTGCTGAACCTTCACCCACTGTGCATGCGTGCTGCCTGACTGCTGCGTTCTTCTGGGCTAAACGTTGAGCTAACAACAACTTAACAACAAGTTAAAGCTGGATTTTGGATAATAGTCGACAGATTTGACACCAAGTGGGACCCGCTTCATCTAACAAGCTGCACACCAGACGCTGAGTGGACTATGGACCAGAACCGAGTCGATGTCGGACTTTCCTCCGTGATAAACATGACTTACAGCAGGTAAATCAACGTTCTTAATGTAATGTTTGCTTGTGTTTACTTTGATCACACAACAACAGAGTTTTTATTTATTTATTTATTTATTTCTGCCAGGTGGAGAAGCTGTCCTTCCAACAGGCAGACCGGTTCTGATGGGGTCCAGATGAAAACATAGCAAGAGTCCAGTTCATTAATGTATTAACAGTTCGGTTAACGTGTTTTAATAGTGTTCAGTTTAATTCTCAGTGTTTGTGTTACGTACAGTTTGTGGTGCTGAATAAATAAATAAATAAAAAATAAACCTGGTGTCTTCATTTTCACAGCACGTTACGCATTGTTTAAAAAACGTAACGAGTCCAGATAGATACTGTAGTTCAGATAAATTTATACATCTCCCACGCTAACATAAATACAGTACTGTTTATTATTGTTAAACTGTTATATTTTGCAGCGTGACACGTGAAATGTCCGCCTGCACTGACTGTCCGCGCATGCGTGCTGCGCGCATGTGGTTGACACAAAAGCTCAGCGGGAGATGTTTACATTATCAACGGGGGGTCAGCGAAAAAGATCCACCCTGAGCGGTGGATCAGAAAAGCATCGGATGCAAAGAGGGGGGCCAGTGAACTTGTGTCAACGATAAGCAAAGACGGAGAGAGAAAGGAGCGGTTCCACTTAAAATATGTGCCGTGTAAACAGGACCTAAATTCTCCATAATAGAAAAGGTATTGAGTTTACACTGAGGGTCAGGGTTGATGACAGCAGCATTGAACAGTCTTTGAAGCTGCTGGAACACGACAATGGCCTCAACTCTCGGTCCAACGGAACCCCCTGTGGTCGTGAGAAGATCTGTCTGCTCCTCAGACAAGCGGGGGCTCAGACACTCCCCCTTCTGCAAAGGTCTCTCCTTCTTGCGCTGTGTGTGGGGAGGACCAGCGATTCGCCCCCTCCATCAGGTGATTGTCCATGACAGCCAGGAGGAGAGCGTGGAGGAGGTGGGCAGCGGGGTACAGCAGCGTGATGAGCTGATGAGGAGGAGTGAGACGGGAAGGCTGAGGACCCGGGTTTGATCGCCAGGCGGGTCCCCCAAAACGGATTCTTCTGCTTCTCCCTTTCTCTGTCACGCTGAGCGGACTGGACTGGTGCACAGGGCAAAAACTCAAAAGTGTACATCCTCCTACTGGTTTCAGGTTTTTTTCTCGGGATTCTATCAGATTCTGCCAACAAGGAGGGTTGAACCCATGCCAGAAGATGACAGGAGGCTCAGGAAAAATCCAAAAAGTCTTTATTTTACAAAAACAAAACAAAAGGCTGTCAGGGCAGCAAGTTCACTAAATAACTAAGACTGAGACTGAGACTAAAGACTAGGAACGGAGGGCAGAAACCTGACACCATTAAAGGACAATCCCGAGACACTCGACAAGACAGAGAGAGCTGATTATATACTACACAGGCAGGGCAGGACACAGCAGAGGCGGCCCGCCAGTAGGGGGCGCACGGGCGCCGCCCACCTACTGGAACTGCCATCCACTGGAACTTCTAGACTTAAAAAAAAAAAAAAGAAGAAGAAGAAGAAATTATAAAATAAAAATAATTATAAATATATGTATATATGTTTTTAGTTGTGCAGGATAAATATTTTATAGGTAATGATGAGTTATATTCTTTGTTTCAAAAAACGTTTTCTGATTTGTGACGTACTTCCGGTCCCCGGGCGCACGGCTCTTATCCGTTGACTCTCATTATCAGTCACGCATGCGTATTCATTCCACATCATCGCAAAATAATGGAAAGTCCTGGGCGCTTATTTCACCGCCCTGGTCACGTACAACGTGAGGCTATACCCACGAGCTGCCGTTACCGGGTGTTTCCGGTGACTTTTTTTTTTTTTCTCCCTCAGGGAACAGATCTGCTCTCAGGTAAGGTTTAAATCAATTGAAAGCCCTTTATCTAATGCAGGGGCGTAACTTTAGGTCTAACATTGGGGGGGTTGTGATTAACAAGAAACACGAAAAAATTGTACACTTCGGTGTTTAATATGCGTCATCGCCACGCGACGCGTCAGCTTTGTCCTGATCAAGATGGCGGCGACAGGACCCAGCCAGTACGAAGAACTTCACAAAGAAACACGGTAAAAACAATTATTTCTTTGCGAGAAAAAATATATTACTAAGCTGACTTTATAGAAGACGTGTTCCTGAGTTTAACGAAATGTTCAAATCAGCTGGATTTAAAAAAAAAAGTTCGCTGATTTTTATGCAGGCGCCAGGCGGGTCAAACCGGACGCTTTCTTTCTTTAAATTTAGCTAAATAAACGCTTAAAAATATACAGTATTTCTTCGCTGACTTATGGTTGATAGTAGACGTACTCCTGAGTTTAACGAAATGTTCAAATCAGCTGGATTTAAAAAAAAGTTCGCTGATTTTTATGCAGGCGCCAGGCGGGTCAAACCGGACGCTTTCTTTCTTTAAATTTAGCTAAATAAACGCTTAAAAATATACAGTATTTCTTCGCTGACTTATGGGTGATAGTAGACGTACTCCTGAGTTTAACGAAATGTTCAAATCAGCTGGATTTTTAAAAAAAAAGTTCGCTGATTTTTATGCAGGCGCCAGGCGGGTCAAACCGGAGCTTTCTTTCTTTAAATTTAGTTAAATAAACGCTTAAAAAATATATTTCTTACCTCACTACAGCAGACGGGCTCCTGAGCTGAACCAAATGTGAAATCAGCTGGATTTAAAAATCCGCGGTGTGGTTTATGAGTGGTATCTTGCAAACAAAAACAGCTACCGGTACATCCATAGCAGGGAGCGGGCAGCCAGAGTAATCAGTCCGACAAAAGGAGGCCTTTTTCGGACACATGCATGTAGAAACTTCTGGGCAACTTCATGAGCAGCTCCGCGACTCACGTGACTTCCTGTAGCCGGTGGGATGGGTGATACCAAATTATTTGCAGGGGAGGGGGTCAGTCCTCAGGGAGTTTGCTTAAAAACACGCAGCAATTTTACTAAAAAATTTAAATGAATAAAGAAAATCAATTATTGATGTAAGATATGTATAATGATGAAATTATGTCATTTTATTGGGGGGGTTAAAATGAGCGGATGAAATTATTGGGGGGGTCAAAACCCCCCCAACCCCCGTGTAAATTACGCCTATGATCTAATGCCTATTTGCCATTTCGTAGCTGTCAGCTCATAAAAAAATAAAAAAAAGAGTTACAGCAGCCCGCATCAGAGAGAGACCGTGCATGTGGGTTTATCTACACTTGTGAGGTCCGGAGGCAGGACCGGCGAGAGGTCAGCTGACAACAACACACAGCTCAAGCTACGTTGGAAATTGTAACAGCAGTAATTATTAATTTGCCTTCTTGCCGTACTTCACACACAGGTAAGCGATCAATGAGTTAATAAAACGCACAGACATGAAGTACTATGAGCGTAACTGACGTGTGTTAATAGCTGGTGCTGTCTGTCACATGCTAAGCTAGCTTGTTAGCTGTGTTTATGGACGTGTAGCCGGATGCTTCAAAGTGTGCAAAGCGAACCTGTGTTGCCTTAAAGCAATAAGGTAATATTATCTGGGTGAAATTCCCAGGGTGGCGTATGTTGTTAACTTACTATGATTAATTTATTCATGCTCTCAGGGCATGAGTAATGCCACAAATGGTATAAAAGTTAGTTGCTAGTTATAAACCTGACGACTCTTGTCAGCAGCTCTCCTCAGCAGTGGTGGAGAAAGTACTCAAACACTGTACTTAAGTAAAAGTACAAATAAACAGACAAAAATATACTCTAGTAAAAGTAGAAGTACCATATTAATATTTTTACTTAAGTAAAAGTAAATAAGTACTTGCTTTTACAAATACTTAAAGTATTAAAGTAAAAGTAATTGCTGAATGTATTACCTAATGCAATGGCCTACAATACCATTAAGTGTGTGTACTGTATGTAAAATTTCTGCATTACATAAATAGTGTTGAGTCATTTTAATGAACAATGCTGCAGATAATACACTACTGTACATGTTTTTATTGTGTTTGCTCTGTGACACAGTTCACACTTGGACTTGTGATTCTGTGCATCAGAATTTCAGGGATGACATGCAGAGTAAAATGTCATTAAGCAAAATAAGAATAATAAGGATGATTTTACCTTTGAAAGTTTTTATTTAACACAAAATAAAACCAATGTGTCATTTTAATTGCAGTAAACACACAGAAGTAAAAGTTTTCTGTTTAAAAAAAGGAGAATTAGACACATCATGCACTGATCATTTCAACTCCAGTTTGTCATCAACTCTAGTTAAAATACTGTCTTGTCAACCTTGTAATGGATCAACAATGAACAATATTTTAACTTCCTGACACCATTTTCAAAACTTGGACCAGAGTGTCGAGACATTTAGAGACATCTCTTGTCTCCTAACACCCCATGAACTGACACATTTTAATGTTGCAGCAAGAATTTCTTGTTTCTTGACAAATTGAAAAAACTGCAACGTGAAAGTAGCTTGTAACTCAACACATTATAAAAATGTAGTGTAGTAGAAAGTACAGATACTTCATGTAAAATGTAGTGAAGTAAAAGTAAAAGTTGTTTCAAAGCTATACCGGTAGTTAAAGTAACCAAGCAGCATAAGGATTTATTCATGGTGAAAGAACCGAATGACAGACAGAAAACAGTTACAAAAAATAAGTATCTTTATTTTCTTTCCAGGAAAAGGGGAGTTGAGCAGCTGTGGGTGGACAGGAGAGGATATTAGATAAGTACCAGGTCTTGATCTTGAGGGATGATTGATGGTTGTAAGGACTCTTACTTTGGTTATTTTTTGTTGCAGGAGTAGGAGAGCAGGAGCAGTTCTGGTTTCAGGAGAACATCTTGAAGAAGAGGACATTCAGCTAGAGGTGAGAGAAGCTACCTGCATGATGTAGGTTTTTACAATGTTTTCCATCATAGTAGTTCTGTATTATGAAAGAGTGAGAACTAGTTACATCTTTACAAGTTCAATGTGAATTTGAATTGTTGCTTTTAAATGTACACATATACAGTACTCATAAAATAAATAGTTGTTATATGTTAAATAATTAGAAAGGTGACTAATAGCCATTGCTATTCTCTTGACTACCAGGAAAAATAAATATTGTCCATGCCCCAATATTTTATTATTTATATGGAAGAGAAATGTGCCAAAACCCACCTTTTCATATTTAGCATAATTGAAAAAGCCCTAAATCAGAGAGTCAGAGAATCTTTGTCATTTGCACCACATGTAGTACATGTGATGAAACAAGATTATGTACACAGGGTCCCAGTTACATCCAACAATAAAAAGTAAATGAAAAACAGTAATAACATCTAAGATATGAACTAAGAAAAACATCAACTAAAAATACACTAATAATAATAATTAATTCAATTTATAACGCACTTTTCATTACTGAAAATCTCAAAGTGCTACACATATATTGAATGCTACACACATTCATAAACCGGTGGCGGCAGACTACCATGCAAGGTGCTTTCCAGTCCTACCGGGAGCAACTCAGGGTTAAGTGTCTTGCCCAAGGACACAACGACACATGGTGCGGGTCCCGGGAGTCGAACCGCCAACTTTCCGATCGGGAGACGACTGCCATTACCACTACACCACGGCCGCCCCACACTAAGCACTAATATAATAGAAAACATTACTCAAAACAGCAGTACGAACATGAGTCTGTATGAGCAGATGAACACGGATGAACACAGCAACATGAAACAGATTTTTTTGTCAGTAGCAACATGAAACAGATCAGCAGCTACATGTGATATTTCACAGTGATTCTTCTGGTTAGAGATTCATGAGTCTAGCAGCCTCAGGGTAGAAGCTGTTCTTCAGTCTCTGTAGAGAGCAAAAGGAGTTAATTCAGTAATATGCTGTGGGTGGGAGATATTCAGGTTTACAAATGTATTATTAATAAAAATTACAAAACTACTGCAGGCATTAATCTGCTCACAGACTCATGTTTGTGCTGACTCATGACCACTAGATTGCGTCCCCCCCATTAAAAAAAATCACCAGCCGCCACTAGGACACAGGTGAAGAGAATCTGACTAATTGGAGCAGGACTGAACAAAACAAACTGATGCATGAAAAATAACTGAACTGAGGCAGGACAGAGAATTAAATTAAACATGTAAGACTAAACTGGAGCAGGGCAAAATTAAGCTGAGACTGAGAATTAATACTAAGCTGAGACACAAGCAGGGACAACACAGAGACACCAGACAAATAGGGGACAAATATGACAATTCCATTCATTGCTTACGTTATGAATTGCTCTGAACAGGCGAAAACTAAAACTGAAAATATCAAAATTATAGTGAAGGCTGCTGCAAAATTCTTTGACGTTAAGGAGTTGTCTTGGGAAAGAATTCATGATGAATTGAGACAAGGTGAGGGTACGTCTGAACATGAGGTATCTCTACCCATTACTTAAGTGTGGTCCGATGGAGTAGTAGTATTGTTTGGTGGAGGGGATTTGATGCACTTTTCTCTTTATACACTTTAGGGATTTTCGTAAGGGTAATAGTTTGTTGGATGTTAGGGTGTTCTAAAACGCCTGAGCGCTTTGTATAGTGTACAAAACCGTCTAGTCAACCTGGTTGTATTTCTCCTTTGTTATAATTACACAAAATGTCTTTTTGTATTGTTGTATTATTGTATATTGTTTCTTACCTGACTGAAACACCACTGTAAATATTTTAGCCATGTTTCTTTAAGATCGGAAGCCCCTCCTTTTTATTTCTTCTTCTGTGGTTTTGTCTTTAAATTGTTTACGCCCCTTAGACTCTCCCCTTTTGTCACGTTGTCCTGTGGGAGAGGTGCATGCTGTTTATTTTTCATCTACATACATTCAGCTTATTTATAGATTTATTAAGTTAATTTTTATGTACTTTTGTTCTGTGTAGGACTTGGAGTGGGCAGCTTATAACACGGTTGTTTTGTGTGTGTTATTTCTGTCAGAATAAACCAAGTCATCCTGTTTAAAGACAAACCGTGTCATGGCCTGATCAATCCATAAAACCAGCACAACGCAGAAAGGATCCGGTTACACTTGGTGCCGTTCGACCCGCTGTGTCGCTGAATCTCCGCTGCTGCTTCTACACCTGCAACGCTGCGCTCTTCCCGCCTTTGAAGTCTGGCCCCGCCTGGTTCACTGGTTCGCCTTTGCCCTGTGCTTTGACTGGCAGGCTTGCTGTATCCTGACAACAGTTACTGTTTCTGTTGCTCTGTTTTGTGCACCTTGTTTCAGACGTGGGAGGCAGGGAAATAGGTGAAAAAAACAGCATATTTTTACTTTTATAAAAGTTTTTTTTTACTTTGTCTGTAGGAAAGACTGATCCTCTTTTTATTTTTTTATTTTTTTTGCCTACTGATGCATGTGAGCTCTTGTGACTAATTTGGTTTTAGACTGTCTGGGAACCTGTAGTCTCACTTTATTTTTGATATCTCTTTTTTTATGCATTGTTCTTATTAGTGGTGTTTATCTGTTAATGTTTGTTGAAATGTCTGACACTGAGGTACCTTTTAAGGGTGATGAAGTGGACCAGGGGGGTCACTTTTAGTTTGGGGAGGGGTCAACATTACATGTCATTTGGAAGGGGTAGACCAATGCCTTCTAGTGCATATGAATGTTCTGTTGATCAGTCTGAGTTGAACCCTCCACCTGTCCCTGCTGCTGCTTCTACACCTGTTGGTAATGCAAGGTCAGCCAACTTTTTTCTACTGAGGCTCTCAGTGGGGTGATTGCTGATTTAGCCAAGCAGATTGGGGATGCCATTACGACAAACCTGAGTGGGCTAAACCCACAAAGTATGTCTCAGGTTGATAACAGCCAACCCAGAGTCCCGACCGATCAGTCACAAATGAGGTTTGTTCAGTCTGATATCAGGGCACCACCATATTTCAAAGGTGACCACACTGACACTTTCTCCATCCGGGAATGGGAGAGTTTGATGAGATGTTATCTGTCAAGAATAAGATGTGTGAACCCTGTAGAAATGTGCGAAATCATCACATCTAGACTTATTGGGAAGGCCAGAGATGTGGTTCAGGTGTCACTTTGCTGCCAGCCTCAGTCATGTAGTAACAAGTTAGTTTCTACTGTTTTTGATATTCTGAAACGCAACTTTGGTGAGCTGATATTCTCTAGTTTGCCAATGAGAGACTTTCATAACATCCTGCCTGCTAATGGAGAGACTGCCATGGACTACTGGATCCAACTGAACAAGTCTATCGAAGCAGCTGATGAGTGTTTCAGGGCTTAAAGACTTCCGGCACCCCGCCGGATTTCCGGCTTTTGACCAAACTGTAAAAAAAAAAAAACTGTTCACCTCAGCTTAACTTTGATGGACAGCGATTACATCCAATCACATTGAAGCTCACGTTGTTTTGACCAATTACTAACAGAAGGCGGGTCTAGCGTGTGCATGCAATGTCAGTCAAATCACATGCGGAGGTCGTGTCACACCGGGAGGACTCTGCCGCCCTCCTCCGTAGTCGCGCTTTGGTCCGCTGGCCGCCTGCTCGCGCGGCTTCACAGGAGGTGAGTAGGAGTCCGTTCATGTGTGCGCGCGTGTGTTTTTGAAGCGTGCAGCTCTTGTTTGGCTGCACTGCGTGTGCAGCGAATCAAAGCCCCCCCTCCCCCGCACACACAGGCTCCAATGTTCCCGCTGCGCACGTGCGCACTGCCCGGACATTCTTTGCGCACAATAAAATCTTTGCGCGCATCCAAATTAACTCGACAGCCTACCGGTCGCCTCAACTTAAAATGATCGATGGACAGCGATTACATCCAATCACATTGAAGATCACGGTGTTTTGACCAATCAAAATCCGGAAGGCGGGTCTTACAAGCAAGCATGTTTGTCTGCAGCTTCACAGTCAGATCATGTAGAGGGACCAAGGAGGAAAATACACTTTTTAAAAACTTACAGTAAAATAAATATTTTGTCAATAAAAAAAATACAGTAATGTGGAGATTTTAAACAAAAACCCTAGAAGCATTAAAATAAAAATCATCTAAATTAGATACTGTATATTTATTTGAGGCTGACAGTTTAATTAATAAGGTTGATTTTCCCTCTGAGGAACATGAATAAATAAAGTTAAAGGGTTAAAATGTCTAATTCAAATAAAATAATAAAGTCTGTAGTTAAATAAAACTGGTTTTTGAGCAGCATGCATTCAAAGTAAACTTTATTGTCAAAACTGCAATATGTACAGGACATACACAGGATTGAAATTGCATTTCTCTAATTATTGAATCAAGTTACTTACCGGTATGTAGGTAAACATAGATGTTTAACCCTTTAAAATACACCAGAATACAGGAAATGGCATCTACTTTATTCCAAATTTTCTGGGGGAGGACCCCCAGACCCCCCCATGCTTCTGATGCCATACTGGTAAGATATTTTCCATCAGAGTTTTAACAGTCTGTGCTCACAAACATTTTCACTGCACAGAAACATCTGTGTGTTAATGCTGGAGATGACTCCAGCTTGCTGGGAGTCCTAACACCAGCTCTGTGGAACTTCCTTATAGATTGTGATACAGTGTTGAGTATTCTAAATTTATTGCAGATGAATTCACTGAACTGTGTCTGTTCAATGTGGCGTTGAGTCTTTTTTTTAAGTTGTTTTTGCTGCAGGGCAGTTCTCTGGGGCACATATTTTTACATTAAGTTCAGATACATTGAAACCTCATGTAAGTCATTGTTACTTGAAGCTGAATTGTTTAAAAACAGTTATTTGCACTTTTCAGAGAGCATTTTTAATAAACGTTGGCAAAATGTTACGATTTTATTTTATCAACAACACAAAAAAGTTTCAGGCTCAGGATTTTTTTTCACTTTAAGCCCTGGTGTTTGCGTAGAAGGGGGAAGCAGGTGGAGGATCCAGGAGGTGAAGTTGTTACAATGTTCATCAACCATTGTCCTGATCTTGGTCTAGCTCTTTCCTTCCAACTGAAACCTGTTGAGGAGTGGACTGCTGCTAAGGTCCAGAGTCGCCTTGATAACCATGTTGTGAGTCTTAGGAGACCGATGGTTACTACGAACAGAGCTGTTGGTTCGTCTACAGGCCCTGTTCTCTCCTGTCTTCCTCAGCTTGGTGCTCAATCACCCACTGCTGCGTTGCCAGCTGATGCGACACCATTTGCTGTCCATTTTACCCAGGCTGCTTTAGCATGTGATCGTTCTTCAGCTTCAGGTCCCTTGTATCAGCAGCCACAGCAGCATGTTGCTCCACAATCTACATTCTTTCAGACTGCAGGTCCATCCAAGCCAAATTTTTCCTCCAGTTCAGGAGTTGAACTGCCTCATCAGATGGCAGAGGTGTTTGATAAAGTTCTGTCTTTGTGTACAGCTTCTCTTGCTACAAAACAACATGGTCAACATATGGGGAGTTACACACCTGGTTCTAAACATCCTCAACATGCTCCTTGCAGAGTTTGTTGCTCAGAGGAGCATACAACACACTCGCACTACAGACTGTTCAGACTGTGTCTCAACTGCTTCAGCTCAGGACACATTAAAAGGAATTGTCCTCAGCCTGCCCATCACACACCACAGCCATCCTCCCAGTACCCTAGTTTAAACTAGAGAGCCCGTGTGATGAGAGGGGCAACATGGGTAGTGTGGATAATACCCTCACAAGTACACTAGATGCACACTCTGTTTATACCGAATGTTGTAATGTTTCACCCGAAGACATTGAAGTGGTTTTCTTGGGCTCACAGAGAGTTCAGAGGGCTAGTGATTTGTTTTATGCCTCAGTTTCAGTGAGTGAACGATCTACACTGAGGGGTATGTTGGACTCTGGGAGTATGTCATGCACATTGAGCGTGGAGGCGGAGAACAAACTAAGAGCCACGGGTGTTGATTTGATCCCTCTTGCAGTCCCAGAGAATGTGGTGCTCGTTGGGTGTGGTGGCCTTCTCACGCAGCCTCGATGCATCTATGAGTTGAACATTGAGATCTATGGTTTCAAATTTACAGTACCAACATTTTTGATACCTGGCCAACATGATGAATTCATCATTGGTAGCAATGTGCTCCGGCCCCTTATTAAAAAAATGAAAACTGACCCGGGGTACTGGGAACTCATTACATCAAACACTGCAAACCCAGAGTGTGAAGAGTTTTTGCAGCTGCTGAGTTGTGTTTCTCGGTGGTCAAACTCTACTTTACCTGACAAGATTGGAACAGTCAGGCTCAGACAGGCTGTCACCCTCCTTCCTCATCGGGAGTATGTGGTCTGGGGAAAGCTTCCGTCCATTACACCCCTGTCATTAGGGGGCACTGTGGTTGTGGAGCCGTCATCTGCTCGTTCCACCCCAAAAAACATTTTGGTGGGTCGTGTAGTAACACCCATGTGGGGGGATCGTTGGATCCCCATGAAGGTTCTCAACCCTACAAACAAACCTCTGGTACTATGCCACAATGCTAAAATCGCTGATGTCTTCCCATGTGTTGCTGTGGAGGACTTTGCGTTCAATCAGGGGAGATCTGAAGTGTACTACAATCATTCTGCAGTTGCAACAAGCTCATCACATCACAGTGCTGATCCAGTGCAGATGCTGAGAGACTGTGGTCCACATGACATCGACATAGAGAGCTATGAGGTATCAGTCGAGTCTAAAAGAAGGCTAGCTGAACTTGTGGTTTCTTACCAGGATGTGTTCTCCAGGGGAAAACTGGATTGTGGTGAGGCTAGGGATTTTGTCCATCGCATTCACTTAACTGTTGAGAAGCCATTTCGTTTGCCTTATCGACGCATCCCACCAGCACATTATCAGCAGTTGAGGGAGGTCTTGTCTGAGATGGAGATGAAGGGCATCATAAGGAAGTCTATTAGTGAATATGCTTCCCCGCTTGTTATGGTATGGGAAAAGTCTGGGGACATGAGGATATGCACTGACTTCCGCTGGCTTAATGTTAAGACCGTTAAGGATGCTCATCCATTACCCCATCAGTCTGACTGCCTTGCTGCTCTTGGTGGGAATGCTTTTTTCAGCACCATGGACTTGACCTCTGGGTTCTACAACATCCCTCTCCATGAGTCCGACAAACATTATACAGCTTTTACCACGCCGCTTGGACTTTATGAGTACAACCGTCTCCCACAAGGTTTATGCAACAGCCCAGCTTCCTTCATGAGAATGATGCTTAACGTTTTTGGTGACTTGAACTTTTCCAGCCTCCTCTGTTATCTAGACGACCTGTTGGTGTTTGCACCTTCTGAGGAGGAATCGTTAAAGAGGCTGGAGGTTGTTATCTGTCGTCTGAGAGCTAACAACTTGAAGCTGACCCAGAAAAAGTGTCACTTTCTCAGGAGGTCTGTGAGGTTCTTGGGCCATGTTGTGGAGGCTGGTGGTGTTTCTGTTGATCAGGAGAAGGTAAAAGTCATCTCTAGTTTTGACAAAAAGGACCTCATGAAGGAGGATGGCTGCACTCCGTGCCAGAAGAAGGTGAGGTCGTTCTTGGGCATGGTGCTAGTCTATCAGCACTTTATTCCAGCTTGTTCCCGCATTGCAAAGCCACTTTACGCCCTCACCGCAGGTCAGAAACGTAAAGTGAAGGGCAAAGGACACGGGAAAGCTGGAACTTTTCGTGTCCTGACTTCCCAGGACTGGACTCCAGCTTGTGAGAAAGCATTTGGAGACCTTAAAGCTGCACTCCTTGATTGTGTGGTGCTAGTACATCCTGATTTTGAGAGGCCATTTATTCTCTCAATTGATGCTTCATTGGATGGGCTCCGTGCTGTTTTGTCGCAGGTCCCGGCTGATGGAGAGATTGCTAGACCTGTTGCTTTTGCTAGCAAGTCTCTCAGCCACAGTCAGGCCAACTATCCTGCACACAGGCTTGAGTTCCTGGCCTTAAAGTGGGCTGTGTGTGATAAGTTCAGCCACTGGCTGAAGGGTCACAGGTTTACTGTGTGGACGGATAATAATCCTCTCACATATATCCTGACCAAGCCTAAACTGGATGTCTGTGTCGCTGGGTCTCTAAGCTTGCCCCGTACAACTTTGAGATCAGGTATGTTCCAGGGAGACAGAATGTGGTGGCAGATGTCTTGAGCAGAGCCTCTTTTGTGAAGCCCTTGGCTGATCGCCTTCTGTCAGAGCCTTGTCAGGAACTTTTGGAGCAAGTCTGTGAGTTTCCTGATCAAGCTGTACAGGATGTTTTCCGTTTGACCTGCCAGCTTCAATCAGTGGACAACTCTTCTTCCATTATAGCTGACACATCCATGACCTGTGATGAGGTCTCCTCTCTTTTGTCATCTGTCTGCAGTAGGGATGCTGGTCAGGTCCAGCATGCAGCATCTTTAGCTGACCATCTGGGCATGATAATCCCACATACCACAGATCCATCAACAGCTCTTTGTCTATCTGACCTCGTCTCTCACCAGAAAAACGACCCTGTTGTTTCCAGAGTTGTCTTCTATGTTGAACGGGGATGCCGTATGTCAAGGCGGGAACGCTTTGGTGAAAACCAACTGGCTTTAAAAGTTCTGAAGCAATGGGACAAACTAACATGGCTGAATGGTGTCCTTTACCGTGTCATAAAAGACCCTCTAAAAAAGGGTAAACGATTCCAGTTTGTGGTCCCTGATGCTTTGAAGTCTGTAGTTTTGACTGGTGTCCATGATAATGCAGGTCATTAGGGCCAGCCACGAACATTCTCCTTGGCTCGACATCGCTTCTTTTGGCATGACATGGAAAGAGATGTGCGAGATTTTGTAAGAAAGTGTCCCAGATGTATCCTCAGTAAAACCCCAGAACCTGCTATGAGAGCCCCTCTGTAGAACATCAGAACCAGTGCTCCGATGGAGCTAGTGCGCATTGATTTCTGGTCAGCTGAGGACAGCAACAACAAGTCTGTGGATGTTCTGGTGATCACAGATCACTTCACAAAGTTAGCACATGCGTTCCCGTGTCAGGACCAAACTGCTAAAAGAGTTGCAAAGAAGTTATGGGATGGGTTATTCTATGTTTATGGTTTCCCTCAGCACATTCACTCGGATCATGGTGCAAATTTTGAGAGTGAGCTGCTGGCTGAGCTTTTGGAGCTGAGTGGTGTCAGTAAATCGCGCACCTCACCCTACCACCCAATGGGTAACGGGACTGAGAGAGATTCAATCGCACCCTGGGCAATATGTTAAGATCTCTTCCTCCACGTTCGAAGCACAAATGGCCTCAGATTATCCAGTCTCTGACTTTCGCTTACAACTGCATAGTTCACGAGACCACTGGCTTTGCACCATTCTACCTGATGTTTGGGAGGATTCCTAGGCTGCCAGTTGACCTTGTTTTTCGGAACGTTCCTCACGATGATGCCATTTGCGACTACCACTCTTATGTCAAATCACTGGTTGAAGATCTACGTTCTGTCATGTTAATGGCTGAGAAGAGCACCAGTGCAGAGCAGAAACATCAATGTGACCAGTACAACAAGAGAGCCAAGGGTTGGTCCTGGTGGCGAACAAGGGAGCTAGAGGAAAGCGGAAGCTTTCTGATAAATGGGAGCCTGTGATGTACACGGTGGTTGCATCCAAACCTGCTCTCCACATTTATCGAATTAGAGATCGGCATGGCAATGAACGTGTGGTGCATCGCAACCTCCTTCTTAATGTGAACTTTTTACCTGTGGGAAGGACCTTGGATGACAATGTGAACCGCCATGCTGACAGTTTGGTTGGAGTTCCCCCGGTTTCTGACCTACACGAAACAGGATGTTTTAGTGAGGCTTCTAGTGCTGCTCCTGCTGAGCCTTCCCTATCAGACTCCCTGTCCTGCAGTGATGGGGAGGACCGTACTGCCTCATGGATTCAGGATATGTCCTTGGCTCCATCAGTTGTAAATAATGACCTGCCTCATGACTCGGAGAACTCCTCTATGGACACTGGAGTACTGGCAACTGCTGGTTCCTTACCTCATCTTCCTGATGATGCTGGTTTTGTTCATCTTCCAGACACTGTGGGAGGGGGTGTTGTTCACCGCTTAATTTCACGCTTTGGGAGGGTTATTAAACCAGTTTGTCGCTTGATAGAATCCATGGCTGTCATTGAGGCACTGTATGATAAGGAAAATGTTCAGTCTGTTATTGATGTGTGAGTTTCCAAATTTTTGTGTATGATTCCTGCCATTGACTAGATCTTTTTATTTTTTTATTTTTTTTGGTTTGCATAAGCTTCAGTACCATATGTGTTCATTTTGTATAGGGGGAGGGGGTGTAAAAGGCACCCCTTGTTGTCCATGGGATACCATGAGATCTCACTAGGCATCGAACGATCTTTGGTCTCCTGACCCTATTGTAGGGTAGCTATTATGCTGATGTATTACATTGTTGCAGAACACAAAATATTTGTTCTGATACTGTCTGACACTGTTTTTTTTAATTTTGTGTAATTTTAGGGGTGTGAATGTAACCTGGTTGTATTTCTCCTTTGTTATAATTACACAAAATGTCTTTTTGTATTGTTATATTATTGTATATTGTTTCTTACCTGACTGAAACACCACTGTAAATATTTTAGCCATGTTTCTTTAAGATCGGAAGCCCCTCCTTTTTATTTCTTCTTTTGTGGTTTTGTCTTTAAATTGTTTGCGCCCCTTAAACTCTCCCCTTTTGTCACGTTGTCCTGTGGGAGAGGTGCGTGCTGTTTATTTTTCATCTACATACATTCAGCTTATTTATAGATTTATTAAGTTAATTTTTATGTTACTTTTGTTCTGTGTAGGACTTGGAGTGGGCAGCTTATAACACGGTGGTTTTGTGTGTGTTATTTCTGTCAGGTATGTTTTATAAGAATGTTTGGCCCTTTTGTCACGTTGTCCTGTGGGAGAGGACTTGGAGTGGACAGCTTATAACACGGTTGTTTTGTGTGTGTTATTTCTGTCAGAATAAACCAAGTCATCCTGTTTAAAGACTAACCGTGTCACGGCCTGATCAATCCATAAAACCAGCACAACGCAGAAAGGATCAGGTTACACGTACTCCAATCTGCAAGGTGGCGGTAATGCAGCTTTACGTTGTTTGCCAACCGCCATAAAACTCCAATAAGAAGAAGAAGAGAAGGGCCTAGGGGAGATGCACTTGTCATGTAGTTCTCTACTGCTACAATAAAGTTTATAGTAGGTAACAATACTGCTTTAACCGTACATTCTGTATAGTTGGATGAAGACAGAACAGAATGAAACATGGTGGCAGTGGTCATGAAGTCAGCCAAAATAAGTTTGTGCCTAGCCATGAAGAGCTAAGAGTGTTGCTAACTTGTTAGCCTAGCCCTGGAGTTGGAGCATCTGGCCAGTGTGGAGACGATGAGTGAGGAGCAGCCAAGAACAACAGGAGTCACAATGGAAGGTCTCAGGCCACCTCCTACACTTTGTTTGGATTCAGCCAACTTAGCAAAGACCTGGAAAAGTTGGAAAGAGGAGTTTACACTGTATATAGACCTCACTATACCCGACGCAGAGGAAACAACTAAAGTGAAGTTGTTCAACTACCTTCTTGGAGAGAGGGGGGGAGAACTTTTGACAACACTGATGAGCAGTTCTACAGCTGCAAGGAGAAAAGTGAGTTCAATGATGACACTGTTTGACAACCATTGCAATCCTAAGCTGAATGAGACTGTTGAGCGTTACAAGTTTTTTGTCAGAGACCAAGCACAAGATGATAATATTGATAAAAATGTTATGGATTTAAGAGTATTGGCCAACACCTGCAATTTTGGCGACATTAAGGATTCACTAATAAGGGACTGCATTGTTTGTGGGACGAATAGCTCTGCAATGAGGGAAAGACTGTTAAGAGAAGAAAACTTAACTCTGGACAAGTGTGTAGTGGGCATCCGGGGTCGGGTCGCGGGGGTAGCAGCCTAAGTAGGGAGGCCCAGACTTCCCTCTCCCCAGCCACTTGGAGCAGCTCCTCTGGGGGAATCCCAAGGCGTTCCCAGGCCAGCCGAGAAACATAGTCCCTCCAGCGTATCCTGGGTCTTCCTCTGGGTCTCCTCCCGGTGGGACATGCCCGGAACACCTCACCAGGGAGGCGTCCAGGAGGCATCCTAACCAGATGCCCGAGCCACCTCAACTGGCTCCTCTCGATGTGGAGAAGCAGCGGCTCTACTCCGAGTCCCTCCCGGATGACCGAGCTTCTCACCCTATCTCTAAGGGAGAGTCCAGCCACCCTGCGGAGAAAACTCATTTCAGCCGCTTGTATCCGAGATCTTGTTCTTTCGGTCATAACCCAAAGCTCATGACCATAGATGAGGGTGGGAACGTAGATCGATCGGTAAATTGAGAGCTTTGCCTTTTGACTCAGCTCTCTCTTCACCACGACAGACCGGTACAGCGCCCGCTTCACTGCGGACGCTGCACCTATCCGCCTATCGATCTCACGCTCCAGTTTTCCCTCATTCGTGAACAAGATCCCGAGATACTTAAACTCCTCCACTTGGGTAAGGACCTCCTCCCCGACCCGGAGAGGGCACGCTACCCTTTTCCGGCTCAAGACCATGGCCTCGGATTTGGAGGAACTGATCCTCATCCCGGCCGCATCACATTCAGCTGCAAACCGCTCCAGCGAAAGCTGTAGATCACGAGCTGATGAAGCCAATAGGACCACATCATCTGCAAAAAACAGAGAAGCGATTCTAAGGCCACCAAAACGGATCCTCTCAACACCTTGGCTGCGCCTAGAAATTCTGTCCATAAAAGTTATAAACAGAATCGGTGACAAAGGGCAACCTTGGCGGAGTCCAACTCTCACCGGAAACGAGCCTGACTTACTGCCAGCGATGCGGACCAAGCTCTGACACCGGTCGTACAGGGACCTAACAGCCCATATCAAAGGGCCTGGTACCCCATACTCCCGGAGTACCCGCCACAGAACCCCCCGAGGGACGCGGTCGAATGCCTTTTCCAAGTCTACAAAGCACATGTAAACTGGTTGGGCAAACTCCCACGCACCCTCCAGGACCCTGTTGAGGGTGTAGAGCTGGTCTAGTGTTCCACGACCAGGACGAAAACCACACTGCTCCTCCTGAATCCGAGGTTCGACTATCCGACGGACCCTCCTCTCCAGAACCCCTGAATAGACCTTACCAGGGAGGCTTAAGAGTGTGATCCCTCTATAGTTGGAACACACCCTACGGTCCCCCTTTTTGAATAGGGGAACCACCACCCCAGTCTGCCAATCCAAGGGAACTGCCCCCGATGTCCACGCGATATTGCAGAGTCGCGTAAGCCAACACAACCCCACAACATCCAGAGCCCTAAGGAACTCAGGACGAATCTCATCCACCCCCGGAGCCTTGCCACCGCGGAGCTTTTTAACCACCTTGGCGACCTCAGCACCAGAGATTGGAGAGCCCGACCCAAAGTCCCCAGGCTCCGCTTCCTCAGTGGAAGACGTGCCAGTAGGATTGAGGAGGTCTTCGAAGTATTCCGCCCACCGACTCACAACATCCCGAGTTGAGGTCAACAGCACGCCATCCCCACCATAAATGGTGTTGGTCGCGTACCGCTTTCCCCCCCTGAGACGCCGGATGGTGGACCAGAATCGCCTCGAAGCCGTACGGAAGTCATTCTCCATGGCCTCTCCGAACTCCTCCCACGCCCGAGTTTTTGCCTCAGCAACCACCCGAGCCGCATGCCGCTTGGACTGCCGGTACCTATCTGCTGCTTCCGGGGTCCCACAGGCCAAAAAGGCCCAATAGGACTCCTTCTTCAGCTTGACAGCATCCCTCACCGCCGGTGTCCACCACCGGGTTCGAGGGTTGCCACCACGACAGGCACCAACAACCTTGCGGCCACAACTCCGATAAGCTGCCTCGACAATAGAGGCGCGAAACATGGCCCACTCGGGCTCAATGTCCCCCGCCTCCCTCGGAACGTGTTCAAAGCTCTCCCGGAGGTGGGAGTTAAAGCTCCGTCTTACGGGAGACTCTGCCAGACGTTCCCAGCAGACCCTCACAATACGTTTGGGTCTGCCAGGTCTGACCGGCATCCTCCCCCACCATCGGAGCCAACTCACCACCAGGTAGTGGTCAGTTGACAGCTCCGCCCCTCTCTTCACCCGAGTGTCCAGGACATGCGGCCGCAGATCAGATGAGACGACAACAAAGTCGATCATTGAACTACGACCTAGGGTGTCCTGGTGCCAAGAGCACATATGGACACCCTTATGCCTGAACATGGTGTTCGTTATGGACAATCCATGACGAGCACAGAAGTCCAACAACAGAACACCACTCGGGTTCAGATCAGGGGGGCCGTTCCTCCCAACCACACCCCTCCAGGTCTCACTGTCATTGCCCACGTGAGCGTTGAAGTCCCCCAGCAGAACAAGGGAGTCCCCAGGAGGCGCACCCTCCAATACCCCCTCCAAGGACTCCAAAAAGGGTGGGTAATCTGCGCTGCCGTTCGGCGCATAGGCACAAACAACAGTCAGAGCCCGTCCCCCCACACGTAGGCGAAGGGAGGCTACCCTCTCGTTCACCGGGGTGAACCCCAACGTACAGGCACCAAGATGGGGGGCAACAAGTATGCCCACTCCTGCTCGGCGCCTCTCACCAGGGGCAACTCCAGAGTGGAAGAGTGTCCAACCCCTCTCAAGGAAACTGGTTCCAGAGCCAGAGCCATGCGTTGAGGTGAGTCCGACTATTTCTAGCCGGAACCTCTCAACCTCACACACTAGCTCAGGCTCCTTCCCCACCAGAGAGGTGACATTCCATGTCCCAATGGCCAGCTTCTGTAGCCGAGGATCAGACCGCCAGGGTCCCCGCCCTCGGCCACCACCCATTCCACAATGCACCCGACCCCTTTGGCCCCTCCCACAGGTGGTGAGCCCATGGGAAGGGGGACCCACGTCTCCTCTTCGGGCTGTGCCCGGCCGAGCTCCATGGGTGAAAGCCCGGCCACCAGGCGCTCGCCAACGTGCCCCTCCTCCGGGCCTGGCTCCAGAGTGGGGCCCCGGTGACCCGCGTCCGGGCGAGGGAACATTGTTTCCATTTATATTACTCATCATAAGGGGTCTTGTGGGCTGCGCTTTGTCTCGTCCCTCACCTAGGACCTGTCTGCCTTGGGTGACCCTACTAGGGGCATAAAGCCCCTGACAGCATAGCTCCTAGGATCATTGGGACACTCAAACCCCTCCACCACGGTAAGGTGGCAACCCAGGGATGTAATCAAAATAATAACTTTTGTCATTTTCATGATATATGTTATATGCTGTTATTCTTTAAATGTGAAACATCATTGTGTCATTTCTGCAAATGAAAAGGTGGCAAAGTTCAGCTAAAATGTCAAACTGACTTATACAGAAATTGTTTTTGTCGAGTTTCAGCTAAAACTCTCATCTAGCGTCTGAAAGTCTCTCACTCAGATACTTTTCCTAAACAATTTCCTTCTCTGCGCTGAATTTCACCTTGAATAGTGATAACAAGTGGACCAATGAAAAAGAGACAAGTTTCTCTCATCTCGGATCCTTCCTTAAGTTCTAAGCTGTTGCTGGAACGGATGAGTTTGCTGGGAACTTCAAGACATGAAGACGTCCCAAAGAGCTGAATGAATGCCTGTCACCCGCCAAGGACAGTCATTCAGCTAAGGATTGATAACATGCTGTTATGAATCCACTTCGAACGAGCGTAAGCTCAAAACTTTGTTATTCCTTCCTGGAATAAGCTTATCTTGAAGTCAGAGGCCAGGAGCTGACATATTTTCTGATGATCCAAGCGGAACCCAGGAGACGTTGAAAACGTAAACGAATAACCAGTTCGGACGAACTGGGCCTGAAGGACTCTGTGCATCTTACAGGCTGGTGTCATTTCTTTATCAGACTCGTCGTCGAAGGTAAAGAGCTGTTTACAAACGTACCTGGATTTCAGCAGAAATCTGATGAGAAGTGTCATTTCTGGTAACATGCTCAAGATAATTTCCTTTAAACCATCTCTCCATCTTCCTCCTATCTCCTTTCCCTCAATTCTAAGCTGGAAACTATTTAAGTTAAAGAGCCCTCAGACTAAATATGTTTAACATCCTGTATTGAAGTCTGTTGTTACAATTTAAATGTGCTGACGTGTTAAATTGAAAGAAAGTGAAATCATGTCAATCAAGTGTAATGGTGTTAATTTAGTTGATTCATTTTAAATAAATGATAGTGTCATTGACATATCAAACTAAGTTAACGTCTCTGTCACTTAATGGCTTTGTTTATTTATCCATCATAAAGATCACAGAAATATTGGGTAAACTGAAAAAGAAAGAACCCGTGAAATTACCATTCAATCTGAATAAGTAAATTAATTAAGGTAAAGAGGCCAGTATTAATATTGACCTCCTCATAATCCTTTACATCTGGTGGCACCGTACAAGTTTTCTGAAAGATTATTCATAAATCTGTGGTCTCTCATGAACTGTAACGTCATGTTTACATATTAGGTTCCAAGTTTTAAACTCTGAGGATAATAATTTTGGCTGGAAGTGTTCAAAGTAGGCAGATTCTGCATGTTTTTATCATTTGAGGCTGAGGGATTGTTATTCGTTCAACTCTTTTACACGCTGTTGGAAGCTTTTAGGTGAGGTTTTTGTCAGCCCGTTGTCTGTGGGGGTTCTGGTTCGGTCCAGTTCACGCAGACTCCTGTACAAAGCTTTGTTTGACCGCCGAGTCAAAAGCCTGAAGAGCTATTATTAACATCAAAAAGATTGCTGTGCTGGTATTTTACATGTTAGAGCAGGTCAAAGAAGCATATAACTGTTACAACGGTGTCGGATAGTGGTTCTGAAACCCGAATTCTGCTCCTTTAAAGTGGACGGAACCGACCTTGAACGCGGCTCCGAAGAGAGTCTGTGTTGTGTTACAGTTGAAGTGCTGTGTTACTGAGCGTAGCTAAGTTGTGCCTGTTTTAAATGTGATTGCCACGTTTCAGAATTTTGGGAAGTTAATTTGAAGCGTTTGAGTTGTTTAAGAGTCTAAAAACTTGTGTTCTGTTGTGCTAAGGTAACGTTAAAGAGCTACGTGTCCAACACGTTTTGTTTATGAGCTGTGATTGGATGAACGAGGGCTGTGAGCTGTCAATCACTCTCGTAGCGAACGTTGATTCGCTGATTTGGGAACGCACGCTGTTGCGAACAACCCACTTTGTCGTCATTTCCGGCACTGCATTGGTCAAAGGTAAGAATACTACATTCACCATGAATGCTTGGGAATGAACTACAAACGCTGTGATTGATTGGTTGACGTCACGTATCTGTGTAGTGAGCTCCGCCTCACTCATGTATGTGAGCTGGTGACGCGATACGTCGACCCGCCCATTTCTTGTCGTCATTTCCAGGTGCTGCACTTTGGGTGACAAGCAGTTCTCTCTCACAGGACAAACGGAGATTTCACTTAAAGTTTAAAAACTCATGTGAAGCCATCTAAACTGTCTAACCACATACATTAGAAAAAAGAAATAAAACAAATCTGCTAACATTTTAGTGTGAACATTGCATTTATTTGAATTCTTTAAAAAGGCGTTTGAGTGAAAGACAGAAAAATTAAGTGTGGTTTAACAGTAATTGTTTTAAAAGATAAGTCTATTTAGTTAATACGGCCACAAAGGCTTTAACTTACAACATTTTCATCGAAGGTAAACCCTAAAATAAATAAAAGGTACTGAATGAATAAAAGACTTGTTTACAGATTACATGAATAAAACCAGAAAGCTGTTTTAGTTAAATAACTCACCGCTAAGAAAACATTTATTTGCATACACTATAATAAATACCATCTTATTGAGTCAAACAAAATCAAAACAAAGCGATGGCAGAAAAAGAAGAAGTGGATAAGGATTCTAGTCTGAGGGATCTGGTCACGGATTCAGACCCAAAGCCGGGTCCTCCTGAATCAAATCCTGAATCGGACAAAGAGTCTGATGCAGAGTCTGACAAAGAGTCAGATGCAGAGTCAGATACAGAGTCAGATACAGGGCCAGTGGACCCAAATCCTCAAGGCCTGGATCAAAAGGCCTCCAGACTGGATTGATAAGGTTCTAGGACAGCTTGCAAGAATATTCACAGATTATGGTAAAAAGGTGCCTGAAATGAATCCACTGACGTTAAACTCTGAGCTGACAACAGTGGCAAGCGGTGGCTCAAAAAAGGAAGCAAAAAAGGTCAGTATGGAGCGCTTAGCAAAGCTGGCCCTGTTACTAAAGGCCAGGTTGGACCAGGAAGTCAGAGAAAATTCAGGTCTAGAGCATGATCTGAAGCGTGAACAAAGAACACGTAAGGCGGAAAGGTCAGCATTCAAGGTTGATTTACAACTAGCTCGAAGTGAAGCTGAAAAGCTGTAGGTGGAGGTTCAGTCACTAAAACAGTCTCAGACGAACGATACGACTCAACTGGTTTGCAAACTAAAACAGGCTGAGATTGAACGTTTAACTAAAAGTTTACAGGAGGCAAATGAGACCCGTGATGCAATCATGAAATGCGAAGAACATACTTTAAAGTTATACGAGGAGACCACACAGAAAAATCTCAGGATTCATGCACAACATGATGCGGTCATTGTTGAAAAAGATGAACTCTACAGTCGGTGTTGTGAATTACAACGCGAGTGTACAGACTACAGAGTAGAATTAACGACTTTTGACCTTCAATGCCTCAAGATTGTGCTGACCGAGTTTGACGCCTGGATTTTGAAAGCTCTAGGACAAGTTCGCTCAGATATGACATCAATGAAATAGACAAAATTGTGACTTTGACCTAAAATGGCCGACTTCCTGTTGGTTTGGACCATTGCTCCAAGAGACTTTTTTGTAGGTCCTGACAAAACACACATGTGTACGAAGTTTCATAATTCTGGGATAAAGCATGGCTGGGGGCTTTTAAAAAAATATTCTAGAGGGTGCTGTTGAGGAATTAGGCCACGCCCACCAAGTATTGCACCAAATTCCTGCCGGGGGCTGAACAAGGATCGATGTCTGTGAGCTTGGTGCAACTGGGCTTAAACATGTGGCATCTAGAGCAAAATGTATGGCGGTAGCGTGACCTGTGACTTCGTTGCGCTACCACGGCCACGCCCTCTGCTATAAACCGTTGGTGCTTTAAAACAAGTGAGACCAACTTGTTATCAGTCAGTTTTAACCAGATTAAAAGATTAAAGGCAGATGTTGTATTACTCCAAGAAATTCATAAATTGGCCTCAATTTATGAGCTAAAATCTTCAGAGTTTCCCAATGTATTCTCAGCCTGTTATAATTCAAGACAAAGAGGGGTAGCAATTTTAATACATAAAAATGTTAACTTCACAGTATTAGATCAGGTTATAGACCCACACGGTAGATATATAATATTAAAATTATCAATATTTAGACAAAATTATTGTATAGTTAGCATATATGGGCCGAATGTAGACGACGCTTCTTTTTTTCATGACTTTTTTTCCACTCTATCAAAGCACATGGATTCCTCACTGGTAATGGGAGGTGATCTCAACTTTGGTTTCAATGACAAAATAGACAGACTGAATACAGTGGGAACTCAACGCAGTTGGCAATCTATAAATATAGTTAAACAGTATATGAATGATTATGGACTCTGCGATGCATGGCGATCTTTTCACCCTGATAGCAAAGAATATTCTTTCTTTTCACATGTGCATCATTCATATTCTCGTTTAGATTATTTCATAGTAAGCAATTCATTGCTGACCAACATCTCAGACACTAAGATACACCCTATTGCTGTCAGCGATCATGCACCAGTTACTCTACATTTAGATTATAAAAAAGAAACTAGAAAAAATATAAATTGGAGATTAAATACATCACTGCTTCAAGAAGAAGAATTTTTGCAATATTTTAAAACTGAATGGGCATCATATTTAGAGTTTAATGATTTACCAGGAACATCAGCATGTACACTTTGGGAGGCTGGGAAAACAGTTTTGAGAGGTAAAATAATATCCTATTCAACAAATAAAAAGAAAAAAGAAAATAAACGTATTGGGGAATTAGAGAAATCAATCAAACTATTAGAAGGTTTACAAGGAGAGGAAACACAGCAAAAGCTACGCAAATTAAAATTAGAACTAAATGAATTTATTGATAAGAAAAATAAATTTTTGATACAAAGACTTAGATTAGATCATTTTGAATACGGTAATAAATCAGGGAGCTTTTTAGCTAATCAACTCAAATTAAATAAAGAAAAAACATCAATATATGGTATTAAAGATAAACATGGAAATATAATTCATGATGAGGGAAAAGTAAACGATGTTTTTAAAGATTTCTATAAAACTCTATACACTCCTCAAATAAATCCATCTAATGAGGATATTAATGAATTCTTGGAGAAAATAACACTTCCAAAACTAGATATTAGTCAGTCATCAAAACTAGACTCACCATTAACATCAGATGAGCTCCATGAAGCAATTAAAAGCATGCCTAATAAGAAATCTCCAGGTCCTGATGGCTATCCAGTGGAATTCTATAAAGAATTCTGGGATATACTGGAACCTATATTCTGTAGAGTGCTACTTGAGTCAGAAGGAAATGGCAGGCTACCAACACATATGAATTCAGCCAACATTAGTCTCTTATTAAAATCAGGCAAAGACCCAGTATTAACTACCAGTTATCGTCCAATCTCTCTTATTAATGTAGATGTTAAAATAATTTGTAAAGTCTTATCAAAAAGACTAGAGAAGATAACTCCTGTTATTATACATCCAGACCAAACCGGATTCATAAAAGGAAGACACTCGAACACAAACACTTGCAGATTATATAATGTAATAGAGTATTCGTATTTTAAAAATATTGAAACAGCTATTTTTTCTTTAGATGCTGAAAAAGCATTCGATAGAGTAAATTGGAATTTTTTATTTGCTACCTTAAATAAATTTGGTTTTGGGAATTACTTCATTAACTGGTTAAAAATATTATATAGTTCACCAACAGCGTGCGTCAGGACAAATAATCAATTATCTTCAAGCTTCTGTTTACAGAGGGGAACCAGGCAAGGTTGCCCACTTTCACCAGCATTATTTGCTATTTTTATTGAACCTTTAGCAGCAGCAATAAGGCAAAGTGCTGATATTAAAGGAATAAAGGGTAGAAACATAGAACATAAAATTAGTCTTTATGCTGACGATGTTTTGCTTTTTCTTGAGAACTCAGGAAACTCAATATCTAATGTTATCAAGTTAATAAACTCATTTTCAAAAGTTTCTGATTATTCTATAAACTGGACAAAATCTACAGTTCTTCCAATAAATTGCGTGTTTAATAATTCTCTTAATGAAAGACTGCAATCAGGTAACATTAAATATTTAGGTGTTAATATCTCTCCTAAATTGGAGGATTTAATAAAATTAAATCATATCCCATTATTAAAGAAAATTGAAGACGATCTTACTAGATGGAGATCTCTACCCATATCACTTATGGGAAGAGTTGCCTCAGTAAAAATGATGGTGCTGCCGAGAATAAATTATTTATTCTCAATGATTCCAAATAAACCTTCAACTGAATGGTTTAAGTCCCTGGACTCTTCTATATCTAAATTCCTTTGGAAAAATAAAACTCCACGTATTAGTTTAAAAACATTACAGAAATCTAAAGATACCGGAGGATTAGAACTTCCAAACTTTTATTACTACTATTTAGCCAACAGGTTACAATATATATCAAAGTGGTTAAAACCGAATGCACTAGATGAAACTTGGATAGATATAGAACAAACTTTATGTAATAATATTAGGATTTCAGATCTACCATTTATCAGTACAGATTTAAAAAGACATGTCTGCTTTAAGAGCATCAATATTAGCTCATCTCTGACAGCATGGTGGGAGTATCTGAAAATGACAAAGTCTTCACTACTCCCATGTAGACATACACCTCTCTGGAACAATCCTGACATTCAACAAGAAAATAATATGTTAAATTTCCCAGGTTGGAGAATGAAAGGTATTGAATGTCTGGAACACATATTTGAGGGTATAGACTTTATTCCATTTAATAAATTAATAATACAATATGACATTGATAATAAATATTTCCTACAATACCAACAAATTAAGTCAATTGTAAAAAAGAAATTTAAGCTTAATAAAACATTGTTGGAAACACCAACATGTGTGTTAGAGTTTATTAATTTTCAACCACCCAAATTATTATCTAAAATATACAAAAAATTGTCTAGAATCGATGACTCGATAGCACTACCTGTTGAAAAATGGGAGTCAGATTTATCAATCAACTTTGAACAAAAAATTTGGTCTCAAGTATGTTCAAATACTTTTAAATTGACTAGAATCTCCAATTTACAATTAATACAATATAAGGTTCTCTATAGAGTACATTATACAGGTCAGCGAATGTTTAAGATGGGCTTTACACCATCTAACAAGTGCTCACAGTGCATAAGTAATACACCTGATGATTATATTCACGCGCTCTGGTTCTGTCCACCCGTTCAGAGGTTCTGGGTACAGGTATGTGAAGACTTGTCTAAATGTTTGAAATTTAATATCCCACTCTCTCCATCTGTTTGCTTATTGGGTATCTTTGAAGATGTTATACTAGAAAAAAATACATCCTATATGCTTTTCACTGCCTTATGCATCGCAAAGAAAACCATACTCGTAAATTGGAAAAATAAAAATAATCTTAGCATTAATCAGTATAAAAATCTTCTGTTAGATCATATTAGTCTTGAAACAGCATCTGCCGACACATTGGATCAATCTATTTGGCATTCTTTGATCGGCTCCGTTACGTAGTGAGGGTGGGGGGTCTGGGATGTGGCCTTGTGGGGCATTGGGACTGGAGGGGGGGAGGTTGGGGTTTGGGGCGCCGGGGGGTTGGGGCTGCTTGGGCGGGGAGGACCCTGTCTTCGACCTGGGGAGGACCGGGGGGGTTCTGGGGGATATCTGCTAGGGGCGGCATGCGGGCCCTCGGGTGGTCGGTGGCGGCGGTCATGGGTCGCCGGTCGGTGACCCGGCTGTGCTGGGGTGGTTTCGGGGCGGGTGCCGGGGGCTTGGGACTCTGGGGACGTGTCGTCCCCGGGCTTGGGCCTGGTGGGGGTCGGGGGTCATGGGCTCTGGTGGGCGGGTCGCCGGGCTATGGGCTGGCTGGCGCTCTGGTGCCCGGCTCTGGCCGGGGGCCCTCGGCTCGCTGGTGGGTTGGGGGTTCATATGCTGGGGGGTGGGTGTCTGGGGGCGTGACTGGTGGCCAATGGGTGGGGGCGGGCAAACCCAGCCTGGTTGTCCAATGTGTTATGTGTTCTGAAAGTTGTTAATATGAAGGGTGGGTGTAGTATTTCTTCTGGGGTGGGGATTAAGGGGATGTCCTGGATGATGGTCTTGGACTATGCTTGGCCGGTGTGCGGACACTGGTTGGGGCCTGTTCTTGGTGCTTCCTGGCTCTGTCGGCGGTTGGGCGGGCGCTCTTGGCCGTGTCGTCCATGTTGGATTTCGTGTCTTCTTGGGCGGCGGGCTGACTGCGGTTCGCAGGGGTCGTGGCGGCCCTGGTGGGTGTGGGCTGTTGGTTCTGCTGTTGGCGGCCCTCGGGGCCGTGTCCCTCTCTGGTCTTGGCTCAATGGCCTGGCGGTCGGAGAGGTGTTTCTTTTACCTCGCTCCTTGGGTGGACCTTGGCGGACTGGGGGGGGTACGCAGGGTCAGCGGGGGAGCTGACTCGCTGTGGGAGCACTGTTCCTGCAGATATTTTCTCCCCATCCCTCACCACACACCTCCGCCCTCTTCATCTTAAATTAATACATGTAGGGAATTTGAGTCTCGGGTGTGCTGCAATGGTTTTACATCTCTGTTGTTCAGGGCACCTGGGACTCAATTTTATATACACTTTAGACATTCATTCATAAACATCTTCATAAAAGTCACATATAGGGAATGGAGTGAGCACTATGGCTATGGGTGGCGGGATGACATCAATCTCGCCCCCATGCCTATGCTCACTCAACATTATGCATTTAGACAATAGGGCCTGGGTCAGAGTTGGAGTGGAGGGGAAACTGGTACAATGCTAGCCTTTGCTCCTTCTCTTTCCCTTTTAAGTACACTTTACAACAACACTCACCAACAGTACATTTGGGGACGGGGGTGTGTGTGTCGGGGTCTTGATTTGTTAATTTCAATTTTATTTATGTATTTATTTATGTATATATATATATATATATATATATATATATTATTTATTTATTTTACTCTTACCCCCCTGGTTGGCTGGTGGACATTCTGGGGGTGGGCCGTCAGGGGTTGTGCTGGGGTGTGTGGGGGGGTCCGGGGTCTGGGGGTTCGCCGTGGGCGGGGCTGGCGGGGCGCTCCCTCCGGGGTTGCTTGGGCTCGGGTGTCCTGTCCTGTCCTGTCGGCGGGGCGCGGGGTGGACCGGATCTTGGATGTCTGCTGCTCTCCACCCCAGAGTGAAAGGGCATACCTTCTGGGTTTGGATGTGGGCTGCCCCATGTAGGGAGCAGGTACATGTCTTGGACCTAGGGGGTATAGAGTGTGCATCGGGATTATGAATGGAGCGTGTCGTTATTGTTTGTCTTTCTGTGACTGAGGGTGAGGATGAGGGTGGGTCTGAATGAGTGTGTCTGTGTATGAATGTTTAAGTGTCAGGCTGGGACTTGGACTGCCACCTCTCTGATACTTCTGAGGCTACTTAATGTTGCGCTCCTGCCACGTGGCCCCCTGGTGGGTGTTCCTCTGCCTGCGGGCGTGCCTGGGGCCCTCACTATCTGGGGCTGGGCGCTTGGGCGTTTGTCGGCTCGGCCTGGTGGCTGCCTGGTGGGGCTCGTGTCCTCTGGTCCTGTCGGGTCTGGGCTTGAGGGATGGGCGTCCCCGGTGCCCGAGCCTCGGTGACCGGACCTGGGGCTACGTCGGTGCAACGGGCTCCGGCGGGGGCCTGTGTATTTGTCGCGAGTGGCTCGTCCTGTTCGGGTGGTCCTGGGGACTCTGGGCTTGGGGTCCTTCCTGGGGTCTTGGGCTTTGATCACCCCTTCGTCTGTCTCGGGCTTTGGGGGGACGGGTCTCTGATGCTTCACACTCGCTATTAAATGTTCTATTGGAGGAACCTTATTCACTTATGCATGCTCACAACCACACACAAATGGATGCAGGGATGTATATGTAGATATATGTAGATATGTAGATGGGTATATGAATGAATATAAATGTATATGTATGTATACTGTATACATATTTGTAGGAATGGGTATGTGTATTTATAGAAAGCTACTGCAAGGTCATGAATATTATCAGTCTTTATGTATGTATGTTTCGTTGCTATGTTCTGTCATGTGCTTTGCAGGATTGTGGACGGAGGTTGGGTGTGTTTGCCTTGTGCTCTTTTGTGGATAATTGTTGTTTTGTTGTCTTACTTTCTCTTTTCTTTCTTTCTCTCTTAAAAAAAAAATATTGGAGTGAGAGGATGGCTAAAAGGTGTGAAAGGAGGCCATCTATAAATGGAAAAAAAAAAAAAGAAAAGAAATCCAAGAAATAAATAAAGCCGCAAGCGGCGTTGAGGCCCTCGTAGCTTAGAGCCGCTCCGGCCTTATTGTGGTGAGCGTGGGAACTCTAGCTAATCCGCCCAGTCGCTATCATGGTGCGCATTTGCCAAATATTCAAAATCACATGCAAACTTCAGAGCTCCAGCATCTCCTGCTGGTCTTGTATTTGCCACGTTGCCACACCCACGCCCACATCCTCCAACGAAAACTCCTAGTGTTTTAAAACATAACAGATCAATGTATTATCTGGCTTCTAGCACAGGATCATCTTGACTAGGTCAAGGGCGTGAGAGATAAAGTGGCTTTAAACCGTCAGAAAGGTGTGCAATTTGTGACCAAAACTACCTTTTGACCCAAAATAGCAGAATTCCTGTTGGTTTTGGACCAGGGCTCCAAGAGACTTTTTTGTAGGTCCTGACAATGTACACTTGTGTACCACGTTTCATAATTCTGGGATAAAGCATGGCTGGGGACTGATTTTTAAAATATATTCTAGGGGGCGCTGTGGAAGAATCAGGCAATGCCCAGTACATATTGGACTCCAGTCCTGTCAATGGTTGGACAAGTATCGATCTTAGTGAGTTTGGTGCACCTGGGAGATTATATTTGGAAGTTATTCCAGCTTGATGTTTCATGGAGAATGGCTAGATTTGACGCTTGGCCACGCCAACGTGCTTTGACATAGGAAAAAACTTTTAACGACTTTTGACCTTCAATGCCTCAAGATTGTGCTGACCGAGTTTGACGCCTGGATTTTGAAAGCTCTAGGACAAGTTCGCTCAGATATGACATCAATGAAATAGACAAAATTGTGACTTTGACCTAAAATGGCCGACTTCCTGTTGGCTTTGGACCATTGCTCCAAGAGACTTTTTTGTAGGTCCTGACAAAATACACATGTGTACGAAGTTTCATAATTCTGGGATAAAGCATGGCTGGGGGCTTTTAAAAAAAATATTCTAGAGGGTGCTGTTGAGGAATTAGGCCACGCCCACCAAGTATTGCACCGGATTCCTGCCGGGGGCTGAACAAGGATCGATGTCTGTGAGCTTGGTGCAACTGGGCTTAAACATGTGGCATCTAGAGCAAAATGTATGGCGGTAGCGTGACCTGTTACTTCGTTGCGCTACCACGGCCACGCCCTCTGCTATAAACCATTGGTGCTTTAAAACAAGTGAGACCAACTTGTTATCAGTCATCTGACACAAGATCATCTTGATTGGATCAAGAGAGCCAGAGTTGGAGCTTTCCAACCAAAAAAAGTCACTTCCTGTTCTGAGGGGGCGGGACTTAGGTGAGGTCAGACTGTTGGTTTTGAACATTGAACATGAAAGTCAGACACAACTAGGCACATTAGGTCAGATGAAGTTCAGGAAAACATCTGCTAAAGTTTCCAACAAAACAGAATTATTAATCTGCTAAAGTTTCCTACAAAACAGAATCATTAATCTTTCCTTTCGTGCAAAGTCCTCATTACTGTAAACTCTCTCCCTTGTGAAGGGAAGCAGATCGAATTAATGTAAACTGTTGATCTAGAGTCCAAACTAAAGTTGTGTGTGCGTACATATTTTCCTCCCCTTGTTGGGAAGAAAATCATCCATTCCCCTGCCTGGAAGTAAACTCCTTTTATTGACATCATATTGGTGTATAAAAGTAATGGAGTGTCAGAATTAGGCAGAAACTGTGGTTGTAATGTTCTTTGTTGAAGATGATTAAAAGACTCCCTCTTGACTGGCTAAACATGGTCTTTCGTATCATTGATAACCTAAGAACCAAAGAGCCTCAACAATTGGCGTCCAACGTGGGGCAAGCCATCTGACCTCGGCTGACGTTCCCTGCCGGCTGGGAGGAAAACGAGTCGTGGGGCCCTCGGTAAATATATTTTTTATAGTATAAACGATTTCTTTCCTTCCCGGTTGGTGATGGTGCTACGTGCTGGGGTCAGGGCTTTTAATTTTTTTAACAGTAAACTTCTTTTTGGCCATTTAGGATGGAATCTAAATAAAACACTTACGTAAACTTGCAAGTTTAAAGCTGTTGAAATCAAAAAACAATAAGTAAAAGTGAAAATTTGATAAAGTTTTCAAAAGCCACAGTCAAATTGGAAATAATTGGATACAAAACAGCTTTTATTTTTGTCGACAGTATAAAAAATGCAGTTTTGAGTGAGGGCTTTAGGTTTAGATAATCTATATAAAATAAAATAAAAAAAATTACAAGCACTTACGTATATGATCTAAAACATTAAAGCTGTATTTTGGTTAACCGGTTGTATAAAATTGTACATACAATCCTGGGCGTGGTCGAAGCACGACAGGTGTAAGAGTTAAAAAAGCTGAAATGATCGTTCAGTCATTTTGTCTATAAGACTAAATGGTATAAACCTGTAAATTTTACAGTAATCGGGTCAAGTGGAAAAATGACCGATTTGTAAGCGATAGATATTATGTATGTTAAATCTGACACCTAAATTTAGTGAAGTACAAAACATGCAAAACACAAGCTTGTAAAAGGTTCAAATAAATACTGAATAGAAAAAACCTGTAAAAAGACTGTGCACAGTGGGGGAACAGAAAAAACTTTATTATATACTTTGTTCAATACTAGTATGTCAAATATCATAATAACATTAAATGTAAATAAACCATAGACAACATAATATTAATAAAAAAAGGCCTGCATAAATTATTAAGAATATAATAAAATATTAACTAAAGTTTTCATCTTTACTGTGAGTTAAAACCTAAAAGTAGAACGAACTAAAAATATATATTTAACAAAACCGATAAGCAGTTTAAAAATGTTGTCTTTCTGTGACTGAGGGTGAGGATGAGGGTGGGTCTGAGTGAGTGTATCTGTGTATGAATGTTTAAGTGTCAGGCTAGGTCTTGGACTGCCCCTCTCTGATACTTCCGAGGCTACTTAGTGTCGCGCTTCTGCAGTGTGGCCCCCCTGGTGGGTGTTCCTTTGCCTGCGGGCGTGCTTGGGGCCCTCACTATCTGGGGTTGGGCGCTTGGGCGTTTGTCGGCACGGCCTGGTGGCTGCTTGGTGGGGCTCATGCCCTCTGGTCCGGTCGGGTCTGGGCCTGAGGGGTGGGCGTCCCCGGTGCCCGGGCCTCGGTGACCGGCCCTGGGGCTAGGTCGGTGCAACGGGCTCCGACGGGGGCCTGTGAATTTGTCGCAGGCGACCCCGGGGGGTCATTGTATGTGGTCGCTGGTAGGGGTTTGTCCGGTTCTTCCCCTTGGTAGGATCTGGGGAGTGAGCTAGTGGCTCGTCCTGTTCGGGTGGTCCTGGGGACTCTGGGCTCGGGGTCCTTCTTGGGGTCTTGGGCTTTGATCGCCCCTTCGTCTGCCTCGGGCTTTGGGGGAACGGATCTCTGATGCTTCACAGTCGCTACTAAATGTTCTATTGGAGGAACCTTATACACTTGAGTATACTATATATATATTTGTAGATATGGGTATGTGTATTTATAGAATTCTACTGCAAGCTCATGAATATTATTAGTCTTTATGCATGTATGTTCCATTGTTGTGTTCTGTCATGTGCTTTGCAGGATTGTGGATGGAGGTTGGGTGTGTTTGCCTTGTGCTCTTTTGGTTGATAATTGTTGATTTGTTGTCTTACTTTCTCTTTTCTTTCTTTCTCTCTTTAAAAAAAAAAAAAATATATATAAAAAAATAATAATAATAATAAATAATAAATAAAAAATTGGAGTGAGAGGATGGCTAAAAGGTGTGAAGGGAGGCCATATATAAATGGAAAAAATAAAAATAAATATAAATAAAAATGTTGTATTGAGCAGTTTTTGCTCTTCCTTTCTAAAGCTGCATGTGCATGTTGCTATTCTAAGACTGCAGAGCAATCATCTGTCGTTCCTGTGCTGTGTTGACTGAAGTCTGAAAAAATGCATTCTTGCACACTCTCGCATGTTTATGGAATAGTGCAGTTTTGAATATACAAAGTTTCGATGTGTGTATAATTTCTGAGTGCTATGTTTGGATTTTCTGTCATGCTGTCTAAGAAAATGTTTCGAGATAAGTTGAGAATGTTTTTAGGAAGTAAGTGTTGTGTTCATGTGGGAAACTGTTGTCGTTCTATTGTTAACTTTTGTTGAGTAGTTGGGTAGAAATTTCTGATCTTGCTGGAAGAGAAGTTCTGAATTGATTGTGAGTCGGCAGAACGTGCTTGAGTCCAACAGTTTTTTTTTTCACTTGTCTGTGGAGCTTGGAGCTGCGTTTGTGATAAGTTGTGGAGCAGAGTTGCTGTTTTTCTTTCTCTCATGTGGTCGAGTAGCGCTCGTGATGAAAAGCTTTTTCCTGTTAAGATAAACACACACAGAGAAGTTAGAACGATCAGACAGAAAGAAGTTTAAAGTCGGTTCTTTTGGTTTTTGGTTTCATATAAGTAAAACTTTGAAAACAGTGTTTAATCTGAGGAAATCAAGACATTTTCATGTGCTTCTGTCGATAGAGCTGTGTGGTAAAAAGGAAAACGCCCTTTGACTACTTGCCAGACACACGCACACACATACACACACACACACATATACACACACACACACACACGTTCTTGTTTGTGCTTGGTGGAGACCGGAGAGAAAGATAGGTTGAGTGGGAACCAAATAGTGTCCTCATTTTGTAAGTGTCCTCACTACGTAGTGAAGACACACACACACACACACACACATATACATACACACACAAGCTCGCATGTACAGCCTCATAACAGAGAAAACAACTATCAGGAAAATACAAGTAGATCAAAAACTAATATAAACTTGTTCTAGAAACGACATTCATTTATAATTACCTTTTAACGAGGACTTTGGACTTGGGAGAGGGAGTGATCATCTGTTGTGTTGAACACAGCTCCGTCTTTCTGCTTTGAGTGTGGCTCATGGAATACCAAAAAAGGAAGTGACGTACAAGCAAGCTCAATTCTAAAAATAGATTCAGAGGTGCACTTTCTCTCACGAGGGCAGAAAGGTTTTTGTGGAAAAACGAAGTTGGGAATTTTAATACATTGTTTGAGGACATTTCCATTTTAATTTTATAAACAGTTCACTGTATTTATTGATCAACAACAATTTTATTTCTAACTTTTAACTTTTTATTTTTAAACTTTTATTTTTAAACTTTTATTTTTTACTTTTATTTTTACTACTTAAATACAACATTACGTCTCACAAACACAATGTCTGCTAAACCGGTTGCTATCCTTTCTATCAAAAATCCAGATTTAGCAAAGAACATCCAGAAAATTTCTGCGAAATGGACGAAACGGACGAAAAAATTAACCACTCCATGGCCAGAATGAGGGTCATTTGATGTTTCCTTGTGTGATGATATGCATTTACGAATTTCAGACTACAAACTAAATGACAGCTCAAAGAAGAAACGCGTCGAGAAAAGAAGGCTGGAACTTCAGGTTTTGAAATTATTTCACGACGAAGGCGTGAAGTATAGAGTGCCATTCAAAGATGCTTACATTAATATGAAACAACAACAGGATGACAGCATTGGATCAAACATGATGGAAAAAACAGACTTAAATGAACTGAAAGACGACTCGATCAAATCAATTTATCCTTTGATTGGAAGTGTTACAATTAAAGGAGACTTTGACCTTCACAACCAGAAAACAATTCTGGATTAATTAAACATCCCAGAAAATATAAATAGCGCAGAACACACAATCAGATCTGTCAAAAGCGCATTGTCTGAAGCACATAGCGGGGATGACAAACAGGACACTAGTAAGAAGTCACCTGATCTACGAATTGCTTCTCCTAATCATTGTAGCACTGTAAAGAGAGATGAGTTTATCAAACCAGGCTCGGTTATTGATTGTTTTGCAGGAAGAGGTAACATAACCCGCAGAACGCCTGGAGGCGATTCTTACTGGATAAAATTAAATCCCAATAATGAAGAACCAGACAGACAAAAATTACGAGATGAAATATCAAACATTGAATCTGAGATTGACAAAGCAATGACAAAACTTCAATCTAATAAAAGCCAAGATAATAAAGAAAGTGGCAGTTCACAAAGTTCACAAAAAGAATTTAACTTAAAATACAGACCAAACTGCAAATCACCAGAGCGGAATATTAAATCTCCTTCTAGCAATAAAAATGAAGGAGATGAAAATGCAACAGCGGAAACATATAATTTAAGACCATTAGATGTTCTTCACCAACCAGCAAGATATGAAGCATTAGTCCAAGGTCACATGGGCAGTTCTGGGCAGTATCCAATTTTAATTAAAGGAGCAATTGCTAATTACATTCCATGGGGATCTCTGGACCTGGCTGGACTCATCGCTCGGTTACCTGAGATCCAGGTGGGCGTAGGGCGTTGGATAAGAAGCTTTGAAGCAGAGACAACAGGACTCCTACATGCCTTGGGGGACCTGAAAGCATTCTGGTCACGGACCATTGGACTCACAGCAATGCAAACCATGCTGGAACAACATGCAATGGGATGGATAGCTGAACCTCGTGCTGATGGCATAGAATAGGCTATATGCCACGGACTTCCATTCTAGCACTTCCGCATTCATGGGCCAGATGGCGCACTTCCGGTTCACAGCCACAGGATGGCGATCTTTACACAATCTCTGCAGGACTTGCCGACAGTCAATGATATGTAGATAATTATTCAGACCTTTGTCTAAAGCGCCCACATCTAAGAAAGACAAAGGATTTAAGCTTTATGTGTCCAACTACATAAATAACTCTGAAGGTAAGTCTGTATTTGTTTTCAGTTCACCAAACTGCATCATGTAGGCTAACACAGCTAACATAGTTAACCCTTGCTAAATTGTTGAGTAAACGTGTTTTGTCTGTACATTTCTGATTTAACACAAATGTTAGTTTCAAACAAGGAGGCAGGAGAAGTCAGGGCTGAGTGTTTACAGTCCATGAGGAGCAGCCAGAAGCCCCACTGTTTGAGTCAAAGGCACCTGACAGTTCAGTTTCAAACAAGGAGGCAGGAGATTTAGACCAGATTTAGAAACACAAGTTATTTTAATTTAATTATTTTAATTCAAGTTTGTGTACAAAACTTGAGTTGAAGTTAAATATCAGACAATATAAACTCTTTATATTCAACACATGTCTGCTATATGGTTTTGTGAATCTCACTGTTTATAGCAACTCTTAATAAGAGATGTTTTCTTTCATTGTACAGGATGACTGTAGTGATGATGAGGAAGCCAGCTGGTCCAGCCTGGATGTTTGTGAGCTGAGATCGGATACAAACACCAAATACAAACAAGTTGCTCCACAGTGATGACGAAGGACATGTGATCCATGTGGATGGTTGAACAGAAGAGCTGCTTCATCACTTACCTTTGTCTGACTGATTAATGTTTTTAAATCTCCATTAGCTGTCGAGGAAGCTGTGACTTAAAGTCAGAAGCTGTAATGCTATAAACTGTTTAAATCTTGTGCCTCAAACGTTTTCTACAGTAATGTAACATCATCATCAAATTTGTTTTTAATAAACTGGCTAAAATAAAACTGAACTCTAAGCCTGTCTTAAATCAACATACACATTTTTTGGGTGATAATAAGAAGACAAAGTCAGAATGTTTTGAACATTTTATTTTCTTACAAGTAGTAAGTAGTGTGACTGTAGTGTCAGGGTACAGTAGTCCTGAAGTATGCAGGTAGATTTTTATGCATCTGCTCTTCAGGTATCGGGTCCTAATTGAGCCGAGTACTGTCAATAAAAAGTTGCAGTGATAATCCGCCTGACCGTGGACTGATGGACACCGTACCGGTCAGCAAGGTCCCGTTGCTTTCATCCAAGGTCAAGGTCATTTAAGAACAGGAAGAACTCAACGGGCTGCAGGATGGGTTGACGGGGTGGTGTGGATAAATAATCAACAAATAACACTGAACAACTGGTAATAACTAATAATTCAATCTCAATGTCACTACTTGTGCAATAACCTGTCACACAACCTGTGTAATGTTGATTATGTGTAGTGTAGTAATATAGGAAGGGGTCAGTTTACTGACTTACCTATATTTTAGATGTATAAATTGGCAGGGTTTAGACTGACACAAAAATACATCATTAATTAAACGGGTTCTCTCTTTTTCAGCTTAATACCAATAATTCTATACCTTGACCAGATGTAATTCACAGGAAACGTTAAACTTATGTTGGCACAGCAGGACTGGACCATTTATTTAACATAATTGTAAATTACATCACACATTTGTACATGATTGGTTGATTATTTTTCCTATAATTAACTTCAGCACAGATGAAATATAGGAACAACAGAACAGTGAAGGATGATATTTTACTCATTTCTGTAGGTACATTAACTTAGTTTCTGGCTTAGGAAGATAAAGGTTTAGGAGGAGAAAATGGAGGAAGAAAAGTTAAGAGTCAGGGAGTTATCTTGATGTGTTTAACCAGAAGCATGGCAGCTCTCCGGCTGAACTCGGCTACACGTTGGTACCCTTGGCAAAGCATTTGACGACTTTTACCTCGTGAAGATGGTCAGTCTCCCTCGGTCCAGTTTGGTCAGTTCGTTTACCGTTCTCAGCGTCTCCAGACGTGCGCCTTGACTCGAACCGAAAGTAACGGCAGCTCCTGGTGTTGTTTTCAAGATAAGACGTTCCTTAAAGGAATGTCAATAAAAGAGAGCTTTTCAGCTGTTGAAGATGGCTTATAACTTGGCATGTTATAAGTCTTTAACTGAATGACATGGTCATTAGCGTGTTGACCAGACGATCATCAGTTCTTTGGGGAACCTCATAGCTCGAGGTCCTCAGCAAACTCTAAGGAAAACAGGAAGTCAGAGCTCTTTTAAGGCTAACTTGACCTAGAAAGACGTAGCTCTTTCTCATTCGGTCTGTTAGGCCAGGAGCCACTGAGAGGAGGCATAAGTTAGATTAAAAATGTCAGAAAGGATAAGAAAGTTAGTTTAAGACGCCAGTCTCATGATACAGCAGATTTAGAACTTTCTTAACTCATTACCAACATTGTTGTATGAATAAACAAACGTCATCAGAGCATAACATATGGGACCTATTAATGATAATAGCTTGATTATTAAATAGGACAAAAACAAAAGTCTCTGGGTGTCTAGATTGTCCTGAGCTCAAGCTAAAATGAATGAGATAAAGTGTTCCTTTTATCTTCACATGCAAGTTCGAGAGGAGAGGAGAAATCCTCCATGTACAACATTTTGAATTAAGCAGAGTATTTGATTTATCTGACATTAAAATGTACTGATGCTCTTACAAATAAAATTATTCATTTGATAACATTTGAATTAACAAAATTAAAAGAAGTCTCTGGATGACTTAATTGCACCTTTGACACAGCAGTGAAACACAGTTTAACTCTCACAGAATAACACAGCTTAAAAGCACACATCATGAAAATGACAAAAGTTATTCTTTTGATCACATCAGCCTAAAATCAAAGATAGAAATAGTCTCTTTTGGTGACTATATTTATCAGATTACAGTTTAATGAATGATTTTGTAGTAAATGTCTTGCTTTACTGAGAGGTCAGTAAAGGTCATCACTGGACAGTTCAAAAACCTTAATTTGACCCTGGGTAGGTCCACTACATCTCCCCCCTTTTGGAAGCCATCGCCAGTCCTTGGGGATGGGGTCCAACACGAAAGGAAACCTTGAACTGTCTTTGATCTTGAAGTAATCCAGCAAGTGGAAAAGAAAAAATCAAAAATTATAATCCCATAAAGTTTTTTGAAATTCCATACTGTTCGGAGGTAATCCCATTGCGAAAAGCTTTTAATCCCTTGGAAAACTGAGTCTGTTAACTCTTGGCAAACAAAGTCTGTGATCCCTTGGAAAGCAAAGTCTTATAATCCACAGCGGTAATTCCACAGCAGTAAATCCACAACGATTAGTTTTGTTGATTGATCAGCAACAATTGTTTTCATAATCAGCATGTAGAGGGGATCCCTCGATTGACGCAGAGGAGGCGACCCTTGGATGAAGGTTGAAGACCAACGTTGAAGTAGCATGTCCCCACATCGAAGGTTGAAGGCTGGTTGGTTTCCAGTCCGTGCCACTCTGGTTCTATGTGTCATGCATTTATGTGGTTTTTAAGGTGGGCTTATGATTGGGATTTTACATTAAGCCTTACCTATATGCACCTGGTATGTAAGCTATCATGGTTTAGATCAGCTACAATTACCAATTAAGGGGTGGATCAATTCTGTAAATTTAGATATAGGGATTTGTACCTATAAAATTTTGGAGGGCTTCTGTAACGAAGGCCTCTAATTCCAAACTATTCCTCCATTCATTACTTAGTTTAGGTTAAACTAAAATAAAAATGAAATATAGTTTGATCTAAATGTCTGTTGTCTTTTAGACGAACGACGTAGGATTTGGTATTCCTAATAAATTTTGAAGTCTATGGCGAGACTCATCAAAATGAATAGACAATCTAGAATAGAAACGATCGAATCGGTTCAATTTAGAAATTATGAGACCAGTGTAGTTTATTGTACCTTGAGTAGCTTTAAACTACATTGACTCTTCGACGATTGAGATTTAACAAAACGAACTGCATGTTGGCATAGTTAAATCCATATCATTCATTAACCAATGTTAATACAAAACCTTTTTGGCTGGGAGTGTTCAGAACCAAAACAATATCTCAACTAATGACAACAGTAATGACTAAACAACAAGGAAACAACGTTTCACTGCTTCGACACACTCTTGTCGTCAGATTCCAAAGTGCAACACACAAGAAAAACAGGTCTCAACTTTATGACCGAGGTCAATTTAAATCTCGTGGATTTAAATGGTTGTTAAGGTTAGTTTTTTGTTGTGGGTTCTAGGCTTAGCGTTTCTAAGTTCAAATTGGACAATGCGACTTATAGGGTGGGAAAGTACGGTAGTTTAAACCTGATTAGTTTATTTACTAACTTGTGTTTGGACGACCTTATTATCCCATGAAGTCGGTGTATTTGTGAGATCTTTGTCTTTTGTGGAGTCATTGAACGCCTTGTAAGGTTTGATCTGATTTCGATGTACCCATTTAGCAATTGGCTCTTTGCGGCCTTTGCTGATTTTGATTTCGTAGACGACTGAGGACACTTTGTCTGTTATCAGATGAGGTCCAGTCCACCTGGGCATTAGTTTGCGGGCGAGAGTTCCGGTCCCGGACTCTCCTTTCCCGGTTGCTGGGGCGAACGTATAGTACCAGACTCTGTCTCCCACTTGGAGTTCATTGTGAGAGGCCTTCTGGTCATAGTACGCCTTGCGTCCTTCAGCGGATTTTTCCAGGTTTTTCTGGGCGAAAGCAAAAGTGTTTCTGAGGTGTACATTCAAATCTTTCATGTATTGTTGTGTAGTGTAGGCTGTCGCCATGGCGGCGTCGCCTGGTTGGTACAACAGGTGTAGAGGGAGAGTCATTTGTCGACCGGTCATCATCTCGAAGGGAGAGATGCCAGTTGATGTGTGTGGAGTGGCTCTTATGGCCATGAGGACCAGAGGGAGTTTCACGTCCCAGTCCTTGTGGTTTGCAGCCACGTATTTCTTCAAAATACTCACCACAGTTCTGTTTGCTCTCTCTACTTGGCCTGAAGCCTGTGGGTGGTAGCCGACATGAAAGTTGGCCTTGACGCCTAGCGTCTTCCACAGTTCTTTCATCACTTCACCTGTGAAGTGTGTACCTTGGTCTGAGTTCACCCTAAGGGGAAGTCCAAACCTTGAGAATATATGATTCATTAACAACATAGCAGTGGTTTGTGCTGTGTCGTTAGGAGCTGGTAGGCATTCTACCCATTTGGTGAATGCACAGGTTACCGTGAGAAAATATTTATTTCCTCTAGAGCTCTTAGTGAGTGGTCCAACCCAGTCGATCTGGAGGTCAGACCATGGGAATGCAATGCCTCTGCTTTGCAGTGGTGCTCTGTGAAGTGGTCTGGTTGGCTGAAACTGGCCACACACCACGCACCCTTCAATGTAGTCCTTGACATCCTTTTTCATTCCAGGCCAATAGGCAATTTGTTTTAATGCCGTCAGCGTGGCTTTATCTCCTTTGTGTCCTGCGGACGGGAGATCATGGGCATGAACTAACATCACCCCCCTTTGGTCATGGGGAACCACGAACACAGGTGAGGACGTTGGTCCATGAGCGAAAGTTAAGATGCCCTTGATTAGTTTTAGCTGTTTGCGCAGCTGATAGAGGACCTTAAGGTCTGGATCGGAATCCAGGTCGTCTTTAGACGGACTATTTTTTTTCGGATCAGTCAGGTACAGTATCATGGAGTTGATAGCAGGATCCGACTTTTGTAGTTGGATGATGTCTGGGTCAGTCAGTGCGGGTCGTACAGAGACTGCGTTGTCAGCAGGTCTGGTTGCGGCCTGTGCACGTGTGACTGCCATAACTCTGACTGAAGGATGTGTTGGCAGAGTCTCGATTAACCAGGAGGGGTCGAAGGACCATAGAGGACCTTCGTCGGCTCCTTCCTTGGCTAAGGAATCTGCAATGTCATTGTAGTGCTTGTCATCGCCTGGGACTCTAGAATGCCCTGGAACTTTCTTCCAGTAGATCTGTAAGTCGTGTGATGTCACCAAGTGATCACACGCTATGAAAAGCTCTTTGTGTTTGACCACTTTTCTGTCGCTTGTTAGGAAACCGTTCTGTTTCCACACAGCGAGGTGACAAGCGAAACTCAAACGAGCATAGTTAGAGTCAGTGCAGATGACTAGCGTCTTGATAGAGCGTTCTACTACCATCTGGAGAGCTATTAGGATTCCTGCAATCTCAGCGTACTGAGAAGTCTGAGATCCTAATTTGTAGCTGAAAGTTATCTGCTCTTGGTCTTGGAGGAGGACCCCTCCAACACCTGCTCTGCAGATCTTGTCGCGGAGGAATGAAGATCCATCCACGTACAACGTTGTCATATCTTTGCAGATATTGTCATCAAAGAAGTGGTGATTCGGGTCTTCAGTTACTGGGGGTTTTACCTCAACCGGCGGCTGGGTGGCTGGTACATCTTGTGTACACTTCTGGCAGATTGCCAAGTCCGTCCCCAGATGTGACTTCTTGTTTTGACCATAACGTATGTCTAGGTTAAAACTTTGAAGCGCCATGAGCCACGTTGCAACACGTGAGTTTGTCACCACACCATCTCTGATGCGTTCACTGTTAAGAAAGGTCACTGGCTGGTGTTGTGTTTCCACAATGATTTTCTGTCCACCAATGTAGCTGGAGAAATGTTTAACTGCCCACACTGTGGTCAGTAAAGCTTTCTCACAGTCTGAGAATCTCAACTCGGGGCCTGCCATCGTTTTGCTGGCATAGGCTACTACACGTTTGTCTCTGTCGTGTATCTGGTACAGACCTGCACTTATGCAATGAGCTGAGAAGCCCACTTCCAAGTAAAACTCTTTGTTGTAGTCTGGGTAGACTAAACAAGGGGCTGACTTGATCCTGTTTATAAGAGCGTCCATTGCCTGTTGCTGTTTGTCAGTCCAAACAAATGGTACGTCTTTTTTAAGGAGTTCAGTCAGTGGTTTCGCAAGGTCCGCATAGTTCTCGATGAATTGGTTCGAGTAGTTACACACGCCCAGAAAACTTTGTAGTTCTTTGAGATTGGTGGGGACTTTGAGATTGTCGAGGCCTTGGGTGCGAGTCAGCTGTGGTTGTACTCCGTCAGGACCTACAAGTAGGCCAACGTAGTCCACTTTGGTTCTGCACCATTGGCATTTTGACAGTGATATCTTAGCACCAGCAGTTGTCAGCTGATTCAGAACGTGGTCGATCTCAGCCAAATGTGAGTCCAGTGTTGGCTGCCTCAAAAGGACATCGTCCACGTAGATCAGTGTCCCACGCTCGTGGGCGTCTGGACATGCTTTGTTCAAGAAAATGTTGAACTCTGCAGGTGAGTTAGCGTAGCCAAAGGGACACCTGTTAAAGGTGTACTGACGGCCACCAAAAGTGAAAGCTAGTTTGTACTGGTCCTCGGCGCGCACAGGGATGGTCCAAAAACCAGAGGCGACGTCGAGAGTCGAGAAGTACTTACCATTGGTGACCTTGGGCAGTTCCTGTTGGAGTTGCGTCATAGGCCATCTGGATAAGGGAACTTGTTTGTTCAGCTTTCTGTAGTCTATAGTGAGTCTCCACTTACCATTAGGTTTTAACACCGGCCATAAAGGCGCAGAGTAAGTGCTGTTACAGTATCGGATGATACCTTTTTCTAACAGGTCATTAATGATTTCTCTGACAGGTTGATGTGCTGCCAGAGGAATCTTGTACTGTCTGACAAATGCAGGGGGAGCATTAGGCGGGGTTGGGATGCTCACTGTGTGGAGCGTGGTCAACCCACAATCCATCGAGTCAGTTGAGAATGATTTCTCATATTTTAGAAGAACTTTGCGAAGTTTGTCCCTTTCTTCATCAGTTTTCAGGGCGTCGGCTTGGGCGACCACCTGGTCAATCTGTGAAGCAACTGAGAGGGATTCTTGTTCTTTGGGGAGCTCCAGTGAGTCCCCTTCAGTGTCGTAAAACCTGTCAACAGGTAGTGCACTGTAAGTTTGGGGGCATAGACTGTCTCCTTTGTTGAAACCGAACCTGCGGACAGTGTCCTGGTCGGACTCAGTGGGGGAGAAAAGAGCTATGGCCTGTGTTGGTTTCGTGAACAAGACTTGCCCCGTGTGTTGATATGGGATCAAGTTCTCTGGGAGTCCTCCCAGAAATGGAATGCTTAGCTCAAAATCATGAAAATCAGTGGAGATCAACCATCCTAGCTGTGTGTTTTTTGGGATCAGTACCTCTTCTGTGCTTGTGTTGCACACAGCAACAGTCGTGGTTCTGCAGTCGAGGGTCACTTGGAATGTGGCCTCCATGGACAGTCCTAAGTTGAAAAACATAGGAGATGGTTGAAAGTATGCCAGTTTTGTGCTAATAGCTTGTCCTTTCATGATGTGACACATCACCGGCTCGTTCATAACCTGAGGTGGTACCGCAGTGTTATGGCTGTTAGCAATCTGACAGACCTCTGGAATGGTCTGTCCAGCCTTAAGGTTCTCTGTTGTTAGCACAGGAGAGTCCTTTGTGGCTGTGTTTAGTGACCACAGTACATTGTTGTTGATGTCCACTCGGACACCTAACCTTACCAAAATGTCGGAGCCTATGTAGGTTGCATGTGGTAAGTTCGGGACCACGAGGAACGGGTGATCCAGTACTCGTTGGTTCCAGATCAGTTTCAGGTCAATGATCCCTTTTGCGGTCATTACCTGTTTATCGATGGGGTCCAACGAAAAGCGGAAAGCCTTTTTGTTCATTTCTAGACCCAACTGTTTTTTAACCAAGGTTCCATAGAAAGCTTGGCTGATCGCTGATTTCTCCGTCCAAGGAGACAAAACAGCATCATCGGTGTGGGATCCTTGGATCTCAACACCTTTGACTACCTGCGGTAGGTAGTGTTCAGTGAGTGCTGACTGTTTCAGCTCGCAGAGGAGGCTCTCTTGTTGGGCCTTTTCTGCCTCACCTGTTGCTGAAGGTTCACTTACCGGGATTGTGCTCTCGTTGGAGGACCCCTTTGTGCCTTCCGCGGTACCTGCTGTAAAACAGTCAGTGTCACCATGTGTAGGCATATCGATCGGCAGTGGTTGGCTCACTCTGGTCCACATTGTTTGATCGCCATAATCTATAATCGCGTCAAAGCGGTTTATAAAGTCTTGGCCAACCAAAAATGGGAATGAGTCAACGGTGGACACGTGTACCGGGTGGTATAGCGTCATTTCACCAATCTGCATATGAACCATGGCTATAGCTGTAAGGGTTGTTCTCGTCTCTGAGAGTCCCTGCAGTACTACAGCACATTCTTTGAGGGGTATTTCCCTGTCAACCCCGCTAGCGGCTATCCTTAGCTCCTTCAACAGTGTGGGAGACATAATGGTTATGTCAGCCCCACCATCCAGGAGGGCCTCTTCTGTGAGGACCCCTTCTAAAGTGATTGACAGGTAAGCCTTCTTAGCGGGCCCCTTCCTGATAATGTTACACAGGAACCTATCAGGTTTTTTTCGACGTTTGTTACGTCTACCATTGTCTGTGTGAATTTCATTCACCTGTATTGGTAGTGCAGTCACACATGGGTCTGAGTGATCGGTCTGTGACGAGTCATTGTCTTTGGTGAGTGCGCTTTCCCCCCCTTTTTCTGATGAGGGGCTCTCGGACTCTGTAACAATGACGTCATGTTTACAGTCAACATCTTGTTGACTGTCTATACCCTGATTGTCAGCATCCTGACCATCAGTATCTTGGTGACTGTCAGCAATCGTGGCATTGCTGTTATTTGTGTGTTCTGAGTCACTATCAATGATAGCGCTACACATCACACCAGGTTTGTTTTCCTTGTTTGTTTTTTTCAAACTTTCTAACAACCGACGTATGTTCTCCATCTCTTCTGAAGACAGAGGTTTAGGGCCTTTTTTCTGGAACTTCTGTGGGTTTTTCCTCGCCCCAGACTGTTCAGTTTGAGGTGCAGGAGCTGGCGCATTGCTCGGGGGTCCTCTCTGGGACCACCCTCTTTCATATGAGTCTCCTTGGGACCCATATTTCTTTTTCTTTTGGAAAGCCTTCCTTTTTTGATGGGGCTCTTCCTCTTGATGCGGCCTGTACCACTTGGGGTCTCTGGACCCCTTTTGGTCTTTGTTCCAGCGGACACCTTCATTTTGCGGTCTGTCAGGTTGGAAATTTTGCTTATTCTCGGCTTCCTTAAAAGAGTGAGCTGGCGCTCTTGCTCCTTCAAGGTCTAGCGTTTGGTATTTGACCTTTTCACCAGGACACACTTCAAAGGGTGTTTTGTTTGGTGTGCGACCTGTAAAAACATCTATCGCGCACTCTCTTATGTCTTCGATGGACCTCCGTTTATAGTTTGCGCTGACATGTACTTTCTCTCTTATGTCAGGGCAGAGGTTTTGGCTGAAAATATACTTAAACCCTACCTCCTCCTCCATTTCAGGTTCGCATCTGTCCCCGAAATAGGCACGGAATATTCGGTCATAATATGACCTTGGGTGTTCATTCCTACCTTGCTTGATGTTAGCTGCTGTTATGATGCCATCGGGCCCCGTGCAAGGAGAAAACTCCCTTATCAGCGCAGCACAGAGAAGACTGTAGTCTTTCATCACTGCTTCTCGTTGACGCTTCATAAAAGCATGCACCGTCCTGTCCGATGTTAACCTTAACAGACAGATTCTATCATCATCTGTAGCTTCTGGGAAACGTTGAAGCTGGAAATCAAGGTCCTCGAGATAGATCTTGGTTTCGTGTGAGCCCATTGGGCCAGGGGCGAAGGTTTGAATGCTTTTCGCCATATTCCGTAGTTCAGCCATTGATAGAGGTATTTGTGGGTTATTATCAGATCCACCCACCGGTGCATCCGGTGGGATTGTCGGTTTTAGAGGCCCTAAGGGACGGCGCGGTGGTGTTGGAGGGAGTAGTGCATCTGGCATGGGCGGGGGCGGTGGAGGAGGGAGTAGGTCATCAGGTATGGGAGGAGGCAGCGGAGGCGGTGAGTTCTCAAGGTGTTTACTCATGAGACCCAAACATTTTCTCTCTTCTTCAAAGAGTTTGTTCATTGCTGATGCACGCTCTATTTTACAACTATTCAGTTGGACTTTTAACCCATCATTTTCACGTTGTAACATCATGTGCTGTTCTTGTGATTTTCTATAATCTTCTTGCAGCCTTGTGTACCGTAGTGATAATGATTCCAGGGTGTCCGTGCATTTTTCCAGCGCGTCTCGTGCCTCCCCACAATCCGCCTGAATCGACTTGTATTGATGGTAATACTTATCCTTCTCCACCACACATTTTTCCAAATCAACTTGTGATTGGTCAAAATCCCTTTTTAACACTTTGCATTCTTCGTAGAGACTACGCGTTTGTTCAGCGCTGCCAATACTCGACTGTGTTAAACTCTTTACCTCCTGCTGTAAAGCGGCAACCTCCATTTGTGCTGTTAAACATGATGTAGAGACAGCCCGGCGTACAGCAGTTTCAAAGTCTAGCTTGGCCTTTAACAGAAGGCTTAATTTAGCCAAACGTTTATCTCTGTCTGCTTTCTTTTCAGCCGTTGTGGTTCCAGCTGTTACAGTTTTTAATGCACTGTCCACATCTGCTTCCTCCATCAACTGTGTCTCTTCATGGTAGTTTGTGATGGGCCCTGTGAGTGAAAATAAGGCACATTCGATCCAATCTGCTTTGGTCGGGTCGTGGCCTTGAGGTGGCACAGGCTGCCCTGTATCAGAGGTGTCAGGGGTCTCACCCTCTGTGCCTGCCATCTTTTATCTGGATTTTCAGTGAAAATCAAAATAAAAGATGTTCTGTATTCGTTATTCTAAACTTTTCACTATTTGAAATAAACAGGAAAGTTTAAATGTGCACAGGACGACTGTGGAAGATGATGTGTCAGAGAAAGGAAGAGAAAGGAAAAATTTTTTAGTTATCTGGAGTGAAAACTGTACTTTTGTTTGTTATTTTAAATTCTTTGTATTTAAAATAAGCAAAAATGTTTGTCCGTACCTCTGTTATTCTAAATATTTTATTTAAAATAAACAGGAGCTATTGTTTGTGTACAGAACAAAATTAAAAGCTGGTAACTCACCATAAAATGCTGACTTTTTATGATGTTTTTTGTGAACGTGACTGTTCGTCACTCAAAGTGCACCAGGAAATGACGACACAAATAGGCGGGTCGACGCAGCGCGTCACCAGCTCTGCTGTGCTGAGCGAGGCGGAGCTCGCTACACAGATACGTGACGTCAACCAATCAATCACAGTGCTTGTAGTCCTTTTCCCAAGCAACCATGGTAAATGTAGTTTTCTAACCTTCGACCAATGAAGTACCGGAAATGACGACAAAGTGGGTTGGTCGCAACGGCGTGCGTTCCCACTACAGCGAATCAGCGTTCGCTACGAGTGATTGACAGCTCCCAGCTCTCGTTTCATCCAATCACAGCTCATAAACAAACGTGTACTTGGACACGTAGCTCTAACGTTAGCTCGCACAACAGACCACAACTTTATAGACTCTTAAAACAACTCAGACGCTACAAATTAACTTTCCAAAATTCTGAAACATGCGGCGAACACACCTAGACAGGCCAACTTAGTTACGCTCAGTAACACAGCACTGCAGCTGTTGAACAAACACGGACTCTCTCGGAGCGCGTCAACGTCGGTTCTGGTCCACTTCGTCGTGGATCAGAAACTCGGGTCTGAACAGAACCACTATCCGACTACGTTCTACAGTAATATGCTTCTCTGACCTGCTCTAAAATGTAAAATACCACAACAGCAATCTTGTAGATGTTAAATTAGCTTTCAGGCTTTTGACTCGGCGGTCAAACAAAGCTTTGTACAGGAGTCTGCGTGAACTGGACCGAACCAGGACCAGAACCACCACAGACCACGGCTGACAAAACTTCACCTGAATGCTTCCAACAGCGTCTAACAGAGTTGAAACAATAATAATCTCACAGCTTCAAATGATAAAAACATGCAGAATCTGCCTGCTTTGAACACTTCCAGCCAAAATCATTATCCTCAGAGTTTAAAACTTGGATCCACTTATGCAAACATGACGTTACAGTTCATGAGAAACCACAGAAATCAATAAACTTTCAGAACCACGTACGAAGGCCACCAGATGTAAGAATTATGAGGAGGTCAATATTAATACTGACCTCTTTATCTTAATTAATTTACTTATTCAGATTGAATAGTAAATGTTCACGGATTCTGTTCTTTTTCAGTTTACCCAATATTTCTGTGGTCTTTATGATGGATAAATAAACAGAGCCATTAAGTGACAAAGACGTTAACTTAGTTTGATATGTCAAAGAGACACTATCATTTATTTAAAATAAATCAACTAAATTAACACCATTACACTTGATTGACATGATTTCACTTTCTTTTAGAATAATACGTCAGCACACTTAAATTCAACACAACAGACATAAATATTGGCTGTTAAACATATTTAGTCTGTGGCTCTTTAACTTAAAATAGTTTCCAGCTTAGATAGAGAGGGAAAGATTTAGGAGGAGAAATGGAGGAAGAAAAGTTAAGAGTCAGGGAGTTATCTTGATGTGTTTAACCAGAAGCATGGCAGCTCTCCGGCTGAACTCGGCTACACGTTGGTACCCTTGGCAAAGCATTTGACGACTTGTTACCTCGTGAAGATGGTCAGTCTCCCTCGGTCCAGTTTGGTCAGTTCGTTTACCGTTCTCAGCGTCTCCAGACGTGCGCCTTGACTCGAACCGAAAGTAACGGCAGCTCCTGGTGTTGTTTTCAAGATAAGACGTTCCTTAAAGGAATGTCAATAAAAGAGAGCTTTTCAGCTGTTGAAGATGGCTTATAACTTGGCATGTTATAAGTCTTTAACTGAATGACATGGTCATTA